>PVIJ01003302.1:0-138214 GCA_004024925.1 Scalopus aquaticus
ATAATTTGAAATCAGGGAGTGAAATTCCTCCATTTTCTTTCTTTTTAGTTAGGAGGGCTTTAGCTATGCGAGGTTTTTTGTGGTTCCATATGAATTTCATCAGTAGTTGATCTATTTCTTTGAAGAATGTCATTGAGATTTTTATTGGGATAGCATTAAATCTGTAAATTGCTTTTGGTAGGATGGCCATTTTGATAATTTTAAATGTTCTAGTAGTCACTTTTTAAAAAAGAGAAGAAAATGCTAACTTTAATAAAATACTTTAACCAGTACATCTGAAGTAGTATTTCAACATATAATGAATATTAAAATTATTGAGATATTTGCATGTTTAATATTATATCTTCAAAATACACTGTATTGGCAGATACACACGTCTCAATTTGGACTCACAAGTTTGGTCTCTGAAGCCATATCAGCAGGTGGCTGCCATGATGATGAGCACAGCTTTAGAGTATAAACACACAAAACTTTATTTTGTTCGTTCTTAGTTTTCTCCCTCCTTCTCTTTCCTTCTTCTGTCTTTCCTTCCTTTGTTTCTCTCCTTCTTTCAGTGTCTGCATGTGCTATATGCTTAGAATACAATAGTCAGCAATGTAGACCTCAACCTTAGATCATGAAAACATTGCCATTTTTCAAGAAAGATTAAAAATCACTGTTTTATTTACTTATTTTAATTAAGGTAACATTGGTTTTCATCATTGTTTGTATATTAGGAGAATAGGATTCCCCCCCACAGCTGTTGTTGCCACACCACAGCCACCAGTGAAGTATCCCCAGCCCACTACCACAGTCCATTGTAAAAGCATTGCAATTTTAATTGTAATTTTAATTTTAATTACCATTGTAATTTTAATGCATGATGGATGAAATCATATACACTCATTAAAATCCAACCACAAATATAGCTACAAACTTTCTGGCAACCAAGAGAAAATAGAAATGACCAGTTATACAATTTATAATATGTATGATCTGGAGTCATCAACATAAATTCGGAATTCAGAGTATTAGCCTCTGACTTCACAAATCTGAACTTATATGAACACAAAATGGTAAACCGATCTATAATAGGGTGTGTGTGTGTGTGTGTGTGTGTGTGTGTGTGTGTGTATGAAAAAGCATAGCATATATATGTTATGCTTTTTCATAATAACTTGAATTAAGCATCTAGATTTTCTGCTCTATAACATACTATAAACCAGAAGCCTAGCAGTCACCATGCCCTGATGCCTACATATAATTCCCATCATGAAAAGTCATCTTTACAAAATGACTCAGATCCTGAGAAAATAAAATTAAGAAAAATTAAACTGTTAGTATTGTTTTATTATTCTATATATTCTATCCATCTCATATTCCTGAAGAGTTGTTTTGTCTTCTTTGACATAGATGCAAAAATAATGAACCTCTACCCCTCTAACCCAGAAAATAATAGCAATATCATGAAACTGAAACTAACACTTGTGAACCTAAAACCATGAAAACTGGGCCTCCTTGGTGGCATTACCTGGTGGTACTATCACCAAGATGGCCTGAGTTCGATCCCCGGCCAGGGAACTAAACCACATGGCACAGCAGACTTCTCCTGTCTCATCTGCTTCCCTCAGCAGTGTATTTCAGTTGGTCCATTTGTTTTGCTCCCCACTCTGTCTCTGGTGAATCCTCTCACCTCCCCACACCTCTGACTTACACGCCAGCTCTTCTATGCATAGATAGATAGATAGATAGATAAATATTTTTTAATCATGAAAATTTATTAAAAACATAGTACAAAGAATATGTTGTGTTTTTTAATCATCAGTGAGCTACTATGCTGGAACAGATTTCACTTAACATCTCCAACCCCACAAAATATGAACAGCTTTAAACCAATATTCACTTAATTAACAAACTTAAATTCATTTTTTATATGACACAAAGAGGCACAATTCATGTGAGCTTAACTATAAAAGCACTGAAAAGATTTTTGTCGCACCATTTACCTATGCTAGAAGAATGTCATTTTTAAATAGGAAATTCAAATTTCTAAACTGTTTAAATTTACACCTCTAATCAACTAATTAAGGATAAATACACAACTTTTAAAAATGCAGTACTGCCTTAGCATTAGGACTTTACATATTTTTAATATGGGTCTCAAATAATCTTCCAAAACACTCAGGAAGGGCAATTTTACTATTTTAATAGATTTTAAGGTCCACAAAATGTGACCAGTTGTATCAATTTTCCGAGCCCCTTTTCCTCCATACTAGATACACAGGATTGATAATGGATTACTCTACATCAAAAGGTGAGAGGGATAAGAGAAAATAATTAGGTGCATTATATTCCTTTAAAAAGGATATTGATATCACGCTTCCATTATGCTCACTAGAAGACACAACTAAAATATCAAGAGTCCCTCAAGGCAAAATGAAATGGCTAAAGATGTATTTATTGATTTCTAAAGAAATATTACGAAGACACTAGAATAATAACTCACCACCCTTGTAATTGGAAAGGTCCCGACTCTTTCTAAAGCAGAGACAGACCTCCAGAATAAATGCATGCCGTGTTTTGCAACATGCTTGAATTGGGGAAAGAGAAGAAAATCATTCATACATACCTTAAACCAAATCTATCTTTATTTTTTCTCCTTTGCTATTCTTTTATTTCTTTTAATACACTGAAAATTGCAATTAATTACTTTGAAATCCATTGTGAAGCCCTAAACACAATCCATCAATTTGGGTTGACATGCAATGTATTTCTGTATTGAAAGCTTTCTAAAAATACATGCAAGATACCTATCTAGAAACGTGTGTGCATAGGAAAATCACCACTCACTCTTTGAAGAGTTAGAATTTTTCTTTTTTCAAATAAAAGGTATGTGTGCAATGACTTTTTTTTTTTTTTTGGTTGACAATTGTCTCCCTTTTCAGTAGATCCTAATGGTCAAATAATGGATCTTACCAAGCATTATGAGCTTCACCCCAGCTGGGGACCTATAACTTTTATTGTGCTCCATTATCTGGCCATTAGAGGCCACAAGTGTTCTCAGCACAATTGTGTAACATTTTGCTGAGGAAAAGGTGTGGAAATTGTGGAGGCAGCAGGTTTTCTACTCTCTGAAGCTGTGGAAACTCCAAAACCTCCTATATTGTGACCATTCATTTTCCTTATGCTGAAAATTTTATGGTGTATGCCTCTTGGATAAAATTTCCTATTCAGCCCCACCAGAAAAACCAAACATTCCACCGATACTAGCATGAAGCATCCTTGTTTTCTTTTTCTAGAAGCAGTCCTGATGCTAAGAAGGCTTGTAATATCTATTGAGCTTAGAAAACACTATGTTTTGACTGTAGAGAATATTTGCCCCTAGTTTTGCTACATGTAAAAGGGAGAAAGGATGAGCTGAGCCTTTCAAGACCAGCACTCAATGTACGTGCTCTGCCCTGAAATGTCCTGACTCCTGCACAGATAAAGGAAACCCAAGTAACAATAAGTAAAGTCTCTTCTCTGTGTGAGACTTCATATATAAAATAAACAAGGACATCATTTTAGCTATTGTTCTCTTGTTAGCTATGGGTAGTCTCGTTGGCATACTTAAAATCACCAGCGTCACAATGATTTTCTTTTTTGTACTATCCCTTTGATCATTATCAAACACTTTGATTTGTTTCAAAAACGGGCATAGTTCAAGGTGCTGCATGTGTTTGATGCCAACTGTGTGGCCCATCTTTGGTGGAATTCCTTGACCATAGTGTAGAGGGTATGGAGTTCAGAATAGCCCAAGGGCCGCATAAGTAAGATAAGAAATGTTTCCCACTTCTCACTTCTCGTCATCTAATTCCCAACCCTCTAATAATTTCAATAAGCTTTATGACTGGTTGTCCCCAGCTTAATTCTTACATCAAACTCTCCATCTTCCATTAGCGAGGAGCATAGGTGGGAAATCTTTAGGTTAAACCCATTCTGTATAGCACCCTGACCTGAGGGCAAAGAGAACATTACTGAGATTACTCTAATGGCTTTCTCCTGCTATCTATGAGTCTAAAAGTCTGGACCCTTAATTAGGAAAGGGCCAAGGATCACCTCAGAGTAATCCCCAAAGAGGGTTATTTATATCTGTATTACCAACCATCATCTATGCAGCAGTGACTAGTCAACAATATTTAATCAGCAACATTTATTAAGCACCTACTGTGTGCCAGAATCTGTTCCAGGAGTCAGGGATGCTGAGTTAAATAAGATGGATGAAAATTCCTAATCTTGAGCTGTTTTTATTCTGGTGAAGAAAAGTGGAAAAAATTACGTAAGTAATCAGACAAGAAAATATCAGACAACTATAATGAATAAAATAGAAATATTCTACTGGTGGATGGCCACTTTGTATTAGCTCGTTAGAGAAGGCCTATCTCAGAGATGCTGACATTTATTCTAAGCTGCCATGAACAATCTGGGAACAACCATTCCATGAAGAGGGAAGTTTGAGCAAAGGTAACAGCTTCACCTTCAGGAATGAGGGGCAGAGTAGTGTGGCTGGAAAGAGAGAAGAGACCTGGAAACTGAGAAGCAAGTCATAAAATGGGAAGAAAACTAGGGAGAGTGGTACATAGTAACTCTTAAATATTTCAGATTTAAAGTTGAGACCATTCTTCCTCCAGAAACTTAAAATCTAGCTAGAGACTGAACAGGACAAGACCAACATTGACACACTTTAAGTACCAAGAGTACTTAAAGAGAGATAGAGTCAAAGAATGCTAAAGAAATTCAGAGAAGAGCTGATTTAAATAGGGCAAACTTCCTGAGATGGTCATAACTGAGTCCTGAGGCATTCCGTCTGGGCTGACAGGCTCTTGGCTCGGTCGTGACTCTTTCCCATCGTGCGCACAATACAGTCACACAAGCTTTCTGCTTGAGCCCAGGCTGAGCCTCAGAATCCTTCTGAACAGAGCACCAATCAACTTTGAGTAGTTAGATGGTCTGCAAGATGAGCTATCTGCCATTCCTCATACAAATATTCAACAAGGAATGTCAAGTATGTTTTGAGTAGGAATTGTAAATGTAAGCCAGTGTGGAGGCAATCGAATTCACACCATGTTTTCAAGCTAGATGGTAGAAATCTCATAGGAGAAACATTTTGAATGGTAGATACAGGTCTGAATCTTAAGGCCTATAACATTGACTCAAATATTTTTATGCTGATTTCTGACTGTAAGAATGCTATTGTCCAGTTGTGTCTTTGGATAATGGTTTACAGTGCTCACTCATTTCCTAGACAAATTGAAACTGGATAAAGAAAGATGTATTGTCTTTAGCCTTCACCCTGTTATTTCTGCATTCTGTATTTTCTACAGTGATGTCACTCTCCCACTGAGTATCTTTAAACATCTCTTTCCTCTGAAGCCCCACTCCTACCTATCAAAAACTTCTCTAGCCAGGGTAAATACACACTAAAAAATAAATGACTCATGTGGTTTAAAACATTAGTATTCTGTTTCAAGGTCCTGGCCTTTTTTAATAGAAAGCCAAAGGCTGTAAACTGAGCAGAGTTTCTCAAACATGGTACTATTAGATTTTGAAACAGGTAAGACTTCATTGTGGGGGGCTGTCCTATGTACTGTAGGATATTTAGCATCATTCTGGCCCTTTACCACTAGCACCCCCCCAAGTCATGACAGTTAAAAATATCTCCAAACATTGCCATATAGCCCCTGGGGGACAAAAACCACCCCAAACTGAGAACCTCTGAGCTAAATAAATAGATCTTGCAATATGAAATTTCCTATATTTGGATATCCCTGAACTCTCTTCACTAGGCAACTAATGAAGGTGAACCTGAATGTATATACCAACAGGTCTCGTTGCCTGTCAAACTAGCAACTACCAAGAAAGCCTTAAAAACTCAATGGCTTCCTTTTGAAAGGGGTTCTTGGTATCAATTCAAATAGAAACAAACGTAAATTGACATTTGTGCTGACACTCCATGCATTATCATTCGGTTAACGACTGGGAAGACAAGTTTTGCAAAGCATTGTGGTAGAAGATGCTCTGTGTAAATGAAGACAAATAGAAGGTTTCAGGCAAAACATGAGGACTTTAACAGTGTCTCCCATGAGCCATAAATGGTCTGAATTTTGTCTGACAAAGGTGAGCTTAATATCAAATATATTTCAATACGTGCTTAGGAATTATTTCCTGTGCTTTTAAACATCAGACAAGATACTGTCTGCTTTTCAGAAAGTGCTATAATAATTTTTAAAAAGTTTTTTTTTACTTCTTGCCATTTTCTTTTCATATTATTAAGGACTTGATACTCATTGCCAGTGGTTAGTTAGTAGAGTGAGATGTATATCAGAAGGAAAGAACAATTTCACTTGTGACCCTAGCATTTCTTGCTGGTTAATTACCCAAATTTTATTATAGCAAAAATCTTTTAGATACCTCGAACCCAGGTACCTCTAAAATAGTTTGACCCTCTTGGTTATATCTGAAGGTACCTTAATTCTATCTCATTCTGTTTGTCATGACAAATAATTCAACAATCCTAGATGAACACAGACAAGTCATTTTTATAAATTACTTTATATTAGGAGTGTACCATCTCATGACTAGTGGGTATAATGTACCCTATGCTCAAAAGATTTTTAATCATGCTGAACTAGTCATTAGAAATTATGGTAGGTTTCAACTACTAAGTTAAGGATTTGGGATTTTAATTGGCAGTCACATTCCTATAGTAGCTTAAAATCTAGTTAAAGAGATTGTACAGTACAAGAAAAACATTACCACATTTTGGGGTATAAATACCAAATGAAAGATATATACTATGTATGCAAGTAAATTCTAAGTCTTCCTTAGGATGGATTAAGTATTATGGATTACGTGTGTTTTAGTACAGGCTGTGTATTGTGGGCTAAAGAAAAACTTGACTATCCAAACTTCATCAAGACACACTATCCCATGGTGGTTAAAAGCGTTCACTCTAGAACCTAACGCAGATAGCCTGGGTTTATATCATTTTTCTGTCCTTACCAGCTGTTTGATTTGAGGCATATTACTTAAAGTCTCCAGGCCTCCATTTTCTTATCAACGTGAATATAATAATAGAATCTCCTACATAAGATTGATAGGAGGATGTATGAGAATTAAATGAATTGATTCATGCAGTGTGCTTGGAGCAATGGCTGACATATTGTAAGTATTACATAAGTGTTTGCTTATTAAGCACTAAACAGAAAATAGTGCAAAGTGCCTGAGCTGCAGACTAGCATGAGGAATGCTCCCCCTGAAATCTGATCTGAGAGCACTGGCTCCCCTTTACTAGCTGTAAGACTTTGGACAAGTCATCTGACCTTTCTGAGCCTCTATTACCTCATCTATAGAATGGGAGCTGGAAGGGATTGTGCTCAGTGAAATAAGCCAGAAAGAAAAATAAAAATATCGAATGGTTTCACTTATAGAAGGAATATGAGGGAACCAAATAAGGGATCAGGAAAAAAAATAATTATCATTAAAAAAAAAACAAAATTAACAGGCAACAATAAATCAGAGACATTCTGCAGGGGAGCAAGAGGGATCAAAACAGGGGAGGGAAGAGTACAGGGCACTATGGCGATGGTGCATGGGTGAATCGGTGGTGGGAATGCTATGGGGACCACACCTGAGAGGAGAAAGCAAGCATCTTAGAAAAATTAAGAATGATGTTAAATATATATGTGTAGATATAAAATAAATTAATTAGAAAACAAACAAAATAATTGTAAGAGTTATTTCATAAGTAAAAGTAATAGATCCTATTAAGAACATGGCTACCAGCCTGTCACAGTCAATAAATGTCACTTATTAATATTTACTGGATATTAGAAACAAAAGGGGAAAAAGACTAGAAAGACTTTGTTTGCCGTAGTCCTCTCGACAAGTGCCTATTTAGCACCTCCTTGTGCTGGGCAGCCGGGAAGACAAAGGCAAAGGACATGGTTCTCATGCTAAGGACATCTAGGCTCTGGTGAGACTCCCAAAAGTTGTGCTCAGGTTCTCTAAAATTTAGCAGAGATAGTGGTTGTCACACAGCTTGTTCCATTAATTTCTAAAGAGCACTGTCAGTAGTATCTGATCTGTTGATGGTTTGCCCTTTGGCTGCTAGTGCTTCTATTCACTCATCTGTTCAGTACCCCACAACTGATCTCTATTGAACATCTGCCCCAGGCTCCTGATACACCATAGTGGTGAGAACAGACGGCTTGAAGCTCAGGGAACTGAAAACCCAGGGACTGTGTGATTGATTGAATGCATGTGTATGCATTCATATACATGTGCATATGCATGTACATATACATAGGAATATGAATTTTCTTAGTAACCCGGTTACTAGCAATGTGTTACAAGAAGAGAGAATGCAGAAAACCATTGTTTCTTTCCTTGACAACTTTGAAAACAATGCAGTAATTATTGAGATGCTTAGAGTATTATAATTCTAGAACTTGACTACTTAGACAACACTCAGTTATAACTCTATAAACCTATCTTTCAAGAGTCAGAGCGGTTGCATTCTAGTTCTGTGATAAGACAGTGAGAATAGGAGTCAGGACGTGTGAATTCTGATCTTGCCCAGTAATGACCTGGATGACCTTGGACAATCCACTCTTTGTCTCAGCATTCCTCACAAGGGAATAATGACACTTAGACTTTCTCCTTCACAGACTCTAATAGAAGTTCAAGTAGATGATGCACAGGACTGTCTTAAAAACTGCAAATAAAAGGCACCAAGACATTTTTAACTAAAAAGGTCTTAATAGAGAATCTACTAAGAGAGTGGGCCTCCCTGGTGGCGCAGCAGTTATTAAGCACTGTGTTGTGGAGCTGTCGGCAGCGGTGACAGGAGTTCGACGCCCAGCCAGGGAGAATCCCACATGGTGCGGCAGACCTCTCCTGCCTCGCCCGCTGCTCTCCTCAGCAGTGTATTTCTGTTGATCTGCCTGTTCTGCTCCCAACTCTGTCCCTGGTGAACCCTCTCACCGCCCCATGCCTCTGGCCTGTACCCTGGCATTGTATGCATAAACAAATAAATCTTAAAAGAAAAAAGAAAATCTACTAAGAGAGTTCAAAAGTATTCCTGTAAAGTGAAATAACTGTTTTATTCCTTCAAAAGCCGGGTGTTGGTTGCTGGGTGATGGAAACGGTGCTTCCACAGGCGGGTATCTGTGAGGTGCCCAGTGATGAGGGCAGCGCGGGGATAGGGCCACTCTCCACACCAGGTCAAGTGTGTGTTGTCTTTAATGTAGAGGACAGCGCCGTGCTTCCCAGGGCAAGTGCGAGGGTGGCTTGGGGACGCCCAGCCACATTAACAATCTTCTTTTCTTCTCTTCTCTGAAACTTGAGTGATCTGGGATGAAAAACTAACAAGCTCCTGTCAAATCTGAAGCCTTGGCTTTTCTGACAGAAGGTCCATTGGACTTTCTTATCAAGAGAGCCTTTATAAGGAAATGGGAGCTGTCTTTCTCTCGCTCTCAGAAAGGAAATGGAGCTCGTCAGCGTCTCCCCACCCTTGACTTGTAGGGCACGCTGTCTCCGTGAAGGTCTTTTGATCATGGGGCTTTTTTATTCAGATTTGACTTCACATTATGGCTAATCAATACCTCACAACTGTCCAAGCCTCCAGTCAGACGCGTGTCTCTCCATCAGGCAGGGAGGCCTCCTAATTGAGGTAAAGTCAGAGACCGAGGCACCAAGCCCTCGGGCCATAGTCCAGCGCCCACGCTCTGCTTCCATAGCATTCTAGAGATGGTGGAAATAAAATTTAGAGACATGACAGGCACAGCCAAGGAGGATCAATTCCTGTCACTTGCCACCAGTGTTTACTGCTTCCCTAGGTCTTCAGAGGGTGTTTTTCTTTCATAGCTTAGGGGAACTTAACCTTTTAAAAATGGGAAGATGGTTTCTTCATGAATTTTAAATTATTTTTATCTCATATGTCTAGTATTGTTGATTAGATTAAAATGATTATTTGCCTTCTCCCCCAAATACCAATTTGTGTTGAGTCATAGCTGGGGGAAGTATAAATCATAGTACAGCTATTTGTGGCCATGGACGGAAGGAGGCATATTAGTAACAACTGGTGTGCTAACGCAGCTAAGGAAAACAGGACACTCTCAGACACCAGCGTTGAACAAGAAGTAGAGACAAATTTCATTTCTCAGTGTGTCAGCAAATATCAGCCTAGTTTTTTACTTATCTAGAGTTAATGAAATGAGGTAAAATATCTTGGTGAATATTTTTTTAAATCTGGTGATTATTTCTCATTATTTCTTTACATCCAAATACTATATTCAAAACATACCTGGAAACTTATTTTTTTTTTCAATTGTTTGACTGTCCTTCAGATATAATTGATTTCTCTGTAACTGAACCAGAAGACAGAATACAGTTTGGAAAGCATTGTGAGATATTTACATAAAATTCTTCATCAAGTCTGTGACTTCAGTGCATGACTTCATGGCTAGGTAAAAAAAAATTTTTTTAATTTTTTTTTATTTATACATACAAGCTGGGGTACAGGCCAGAGGTGTGGGGTGGCAAGAGGCTTCACCAGAGACAGAGTGGGGAGCAGAACAGGCAGATCAGAAATACACTGCTGAGGGGAGCAGCAGGCGAGGCAGGAGAGGTCTGCCGCGCCATGTGGGATTCTCCCCGGCCGGGCGTCAAACTTGTGTCGCCACTGCCGACAGCTCCACAGTGCAGCGCTCAACTGCTGCACCACCAGGGAGGCCCAAAATTCTTTTAATATATATATATTTTTATTGTTATTTATGTCTTTTACATTTTGTATTCGCCTTGGGTAACTCACCACCAGTTCACCCGTGATCCACTCCATGGTCCCTTGTGTCCTTTTCTACTCCATTTTGTGCCCTTATCCTCCCTCTCTCCTCCCCCCAACACCACCATCCTGCCCCCCACCCCTTTACCCACCCCCAGCTGAGTGTCTCTCTGTCTCTCTCCTATTTGGTTTCCCTTTAGTCCAGCCTTACAAATACGTGAAGGTCTTTTTTATTCAAGCCCAAAACTACTGCCACCAAACTTTTTTAAAAAAGTAGTCATTCACAAAGCTAGCAGGCAACTATAAGTTGGAGACATTCAGCAGGGGAGGAGGAGGGAGAAGGATTAAAACAGGAGTGGGAATAGCACAAGAGACTATGGTGATGGTCCACAGGTGGCTTGGTGGTGCAAATTTTACGGGGACTACACCTGAGAGGAGAAATCAAATATTGTACAAAAATGAACAATGATGTAAATATATATATATTTTTAAGCAGTCATTCAATGTTTGCTATAGTTTCAATTGAACTGTTTTATCATCTGCTCTGCCCTAAACTTATATTTGTGTAAAATTACCTGAATTGTATTGGGTGTTGTTTGGGTAAATGTAGATCTAATATTATCCTGAAGAGAAATTTTTATTCACACTTAGCGACTTGCCTTTTTAAAAGGTAGAATTTGAGGCTGAATGAAATTAACCAGACTGTTTCAGGAATTAAATAGCTAGATTTGGGGGTTAAGTGATTAAACAGAATTGTTCTTCCTTCCCCAAGATTTTTAGCTATGAAACCTTTCTAAACCTTACCACACATTGTTGCCTTAGTCAGAACAGTGTGCTGCATGGAATCTATTTTTCTTTGATGAATCATGAAAGACTTCAAAGTCCTCGGGGCCTGGGAATCATTATTTTTAACATTGGCTCTCCCTGAACAAAAATGTGGGCATGAAGTTCTGAAAATTCTAGGAACATAGATATCAATCCTCGGGATATTCCCAAAAGTTGTTTGGCTTTGTGTTCAATCCCTGTTACCCATGTAATTTCTTTCTATTTGTCTCTTACTGTTAGGTTGAATGCAAAACAAATAAGTCAGTTGAAGTTTCTAGTTAAGCGAGTACTCATCAATCTTGACTTTGCTTGTGCTAAATATCTACATTTAGCCACCATCCTTATGAGCTGAGCAGTTTTATAAGGTGAAATAGAGACAGAGAGAGAGAGAATCAAACTAACTTCAAAGAAATCTGACTGTATGTTGAACAAAACACCTTCTGGGGAATGGAGTGCTTGCTGGCAGAGGGTAGCTGACCTGCGTGCCTCGTTCCAGTGACTCATGGAAGATTCATACTTAGTAGAAATTCCTTTTCTTGAAGTCCTACAGTAGGTGATCTGCCTCCTCTAGGTTTAGGGAAGATCTGTATTTTCAACTCCAGTGCCTTACAGAAACTTCTACATATTCTTTAATTTTTGGAATTGCTACATTGCTGAAAACAGTTCAAAGTCTTTCATAATGAAATACTCTCTTAATATAGTAACACTCACCCCCTAATGACAGTGTGATTTTGATATTCATCTCCTATTTAGCTCTAGAATTTGGAAGATTGCTTTGTATTTGGAGGCTCTTATTATACCTGTCTGTCTTTTCAGTAAGTTTCCATTAATTACATTCCATTCTTTCCACTTTGATATCTCATTAAAATCTTATAAATGATCATGCGGTGACCTTGATGCCTATGCATAATACATGAAAGTAAACCTGAAGTAAAATGTATGCTTTCACTCCTGACTGGCTACATACCACGCTTCTTTTCCTTTCCCCAGTGACTCCGATTGGGAGCGCTCTGCTAACAGAGCCAAGGTATGCAGAAGTGTGCGCATCTCCCAGCCCCCGTGTCTCTGGTAGTCCTGACAGCTGCAATGTGTTAATGGCTACTGTTTGGATGTGATGCCCTGGTTACTACTTAGGGCGCCATGCTAATTAACATAGGGATGGCAACAACAGGTGCAAATGTCATTTTACATCAGCATCACGCACATGCAAAGATAGCTAGCAGCCCAGAAGTAAGCCAAGAAAATGTTAACTTGAGTCAGCAGTCTTGCAATCTCCGAACAGATTTTCTTTAATGCTTGTGATTAAAGGATTCACAGGCTACTGTTGCTTTTTTTTTTTTCCTGCAAGTATAGTCTTTCTGAATATATGGGCATGTCTCCATAAGCTTTTAAAAGTTAAGTTTCAACAAAATATACTTCTATGGCAGATCAAGTAAAATGCACCAGGTCTGAATTTATGAAGGTTTCCTTATTGAATAAAAGTTCTACTGAGCCACATTTCTTGCACAGAGCACCTTCTGAAGTAGACATGGCTTTGCACAGAGTGAATCCTATCTGTTGTCTCAGGATGTTTTTCTAGCAGATTTATTGCATTTTATTTATTTGTATGCTTATATGGAGGTTGATTCTTTTTGCATATTCCTTTTCTTGCATTATAATGAAATTGAATAGAAGAAGCATAAATATTCATTTTATTCAAGGCATTGCTATATCTGCTCAATTTAATGATGAAATGGGATTATTCTTTTTTTTAAAAGATTTATTTATTTATTTGCATACAAGAACTGGGGTACAGGCCAGAGGTGCAGGGGATGAGAGGATTCACAGAGACAGAATGGGCAACAGAACAGGCAGATCTAATGAAATACACTACTGAGAGGAGCAGAGGGCAAGACAGGAGAGGTCTGCTGTGCCATATGGGAAGCTCCCTGGCTGGGAATCAAACTCAGGCTGCAGTGGTTGGTGATAGCTTGATAGTGCTGAGACTTAACCCCTGCGCCACAAGGGTGGCCCAAAGTGGGATTATTATTAACCCCAAAAAAGGGAAAACTCATATGCTGACTTCTTAAATAAGTAATAAATGATCATTCTTTCTCTAAATCACAATTTGTGCCAAATGATTTACTAAGGATTGCTAATACACTGTATACATTATCCCAAAGAAGAGGTTAATTTAATTTTCTATAACAATTTTGAATTCGATAAAATTTATATTTGCTATGCAGTCCATGAACATTGTAGACAAAACAGAAAAAAAGTGAGGAAATCCTAATAATACAAACCCGCCCTGTGGAATGGATTGGCTAGCCTTATCTGCAGCTCTCTAACTGGGAAGCTGGCCACGTTACTTTCTCACTGAGCCTCAGTTTCCTGAAGCAACTCCAAGGCTGAGGTTGTCTGATTTACCTTATTATTTCCAGTACCTCACAGAGTCCTGAGGCAGAATAGGTTTACAAAAACTACGCTAAGCAGGGATTGGTTTATAAGTATATCAGCTGTTCACAAACCTTCTCATTCCAGAGTCCAGAGGACTTTGTTTATGTATACAGTAATGAGAAATTGTTTGGCAGCATGAGTAGCATACTTTTAAAAAACTGTGTTTTCCAAGGCAAAAAATTCTGTGAGTAGCATTTTTTAAATTTTTCAAATCTCTTTAACTCTGTCTTTAAAAAAGAGAGCTCAATTTACTTCCACAGACAGTGTTTGGGGTTTTCACAAATATTCTGGGACATTCATAAGGCAGATCCAGAAAACATACTAATGTTCTGGAAACTTGAATAAATGTGTCCTTAAGCATCTCAGGTGCATTTTGAAGAGCCCAGAAGAATAAACGAAAGCATGTAATGGACATTTAGATTGCGTCTATATCTTGGCTCTTGTAAATAATGTGATAAACATAATCTTTTCAAATTAGAGTCAATACCCAAAAGTTGAATGACTGGGTCACATGCTGTTTCCATTCTTAATCTTTGGCAGATCATCCATACTGCTGTGGCTTCAGCAATTCACAATCCCAACAATGGTGTACAAGTTACCGTTGTCCTACTTTCTCCACATCACCAGAACTTGTTGTTTCTTGGCATTTTAGTTGTAGCCATTCTATCAAGTAGGAGGTAATATCTCACTGTAATTTGTGTTAGCATTTCCCTGATAACAGGATAAATGTTTTCATGCATCTGTTAGCCATCTGTGTGACTTTTTGGTGAGATATCTGTTCAGGTTCTCTACCCATTTTTTTTTAAGATTTATTTATTTTTGCATGCAACTGGGGTGCAAGCCAGAGGTGTGGGGCGGCGAGAGGGTTCACCAGAGACAGAGCGGGGAGCAGAACAGGCAGATCGACGGAAATACACTGCTGAGGGGAGCAGCGGGCAAGGCAGGAAAGGTCTGCTGCACCATGTAGGAATCTCCCTGCAGGGCATCGAACTAGCGCCGCAGTCGCCAGCAGCTCCACAGCGCTGCACTTAACCCATTGCACCACCAGGCATGCCCTCTCCCTATTTTTAATTAGGTTGTTTAGTTGTTGATGAGTTGTATGAGTTCTCTATAATTTGGGGCATTGATCCATTGTCATGTGTATGATTTCAGATACCTTCTCCCATTTAGTAAGTTGCCTTTTTGTTTTGATGACTTTTTTCATTATTTATAATAGCCAAAGTAGAAAAAAAAACTAAATGCCCACTGATAAATACACAGATAAAGAATAATATAGCTAGCTAGCTAGCTAGATTGATAGATAGATAGATAGATAGATAGATAGATAGATAGATAGATAGATATTGCAAAATGAGTGTCCCAGCCAACAAGGCAGAACTGTAGTCTTTTATGACAAATTCATAAATCATACAGCATCACTTGACCCACATTCTGCTGGTCATAGCATATCACAAGCTCGACCAGGTCCTAGAAAAGGAGAACTTGATTCCACTTATTAAGGTGGTAGTAGCAAGATTCTAGACGATCAAGCAGGATAGATAGTAATGTTGCAACTGGGCACTGCATGGCCAGCCCTATGCCCAAGGCCAGCCTCCACCAAGGTGTGCACACCCATGAAAAGAGGCTTCCCCTGTCCTCTCACCCCCTAGTAAACCGCAGAGCTTACTGGGATTGCAGGGCCTATCAGCAAGACAGCTTTAAAAGTTTCTAGAAAGGAGAGGTGTATCCAAAGTCCTTTCTTAAGCCATGGCTGGAAGATTTCAGACTAGAAGAAAGTACCAGATTTCTCAAGGTGTAGATATGTGTGTAAATATAGTTATAAGCAAATGCATTAGAAAACTGCCCTTGTATAATGGTTGAATAAATTCCCTAGAATACTAAAACTTTATGTGTCCTCTGAGAAGAAGCTTGGCTCTGTGTAATAACTGATGTTTTCTCACTATTGTAATCTTTTGCTTTTCAAATATTGTTTGGCAATACAACCTTGAATCCTTGTTTCCATTTGTTTCATCATTATATAACCTTTAAGACAGTAGTTTAAAGGAAATTGAAAAACTTAGTCTACTCTTCAAACTATAACCTCTTGGTAAATATTTCAGAAGAGAAGTCAGGTTATACCATATCCTAGTAAAATGTTGTCCTTTAAACCTAGTTAAATGTTGTCCTTTAAACCATAATTCCAAATTATAGGTAGGTAGGTAGGTAGGTAGGTAGGTAGGTAGGTAGGTAGGTAGGTAGATAGATATGTAGTCCTCACAAAGGGATGTTTAGCTAATGAAATTATAACTGTCCTTGCCTTGGCTCATGAATTGTGCTTGCTAAGGGAATCTTTCTTAGAAATCCATGCAGCATTTACAGGGCTTTTAACTCTAAAAAGCCAAACCCTGGCTGGGCCCACTAATACTGAGCACATATTATTTTCATGCACTTCCATTTGCGTGTGCAAATACCCATATTTGCTCATGGAAATTGCACAGGCAAGCAGATGATAATTTAGAAAAAGGACAGCCCTATTCAGCATGCACCGATGCATGAAGAAACACATGCTTTCCGTGCATGAAGATTGCCCGTTCTGTTGGCAATTCACGAAGAACAAAATTATTGGTCCTGAATGCACGACAGGTGAATTGACAAATAATGAGGATGCATTTAAAAGACACTGCTAAAAGTTATCATCATTTCACAATAATTTTATTCTAGCTTTGCTTATACAATTCACTATCATTTTTCAGCTTGGAAGACAAAACTAGGTTGAATACAAGAATTAGCTACTCTATCCTTCCTTCATTTCCAGTGCATGATTATTTTTGCTCTTCTCCTGCTTCCTGTGAATACACCTATGTGAATAACTCTTTTTTTGCTCAGTTGAGATCTATTTGGTATTGTGAAAATCACCTTCTCTCGCTTTTAATACCTTAATTACCTTTGTTAATTCTGCAGGCTTCCCCCTCATACTTCACAATCGATCTTCTTATTAAATAGCAACTTTTTTCATCAATACAGGCCCCATCATCCCGCCCTCAGAAGGAACAGACTGGATGGAAAATGGGTTTGGGGCCTCGACATCCAGCCGTGGCCTTCAGCAGCCACACTGGTCCCAGTCCAGTCCAAAAAGGGATAACCCCCAAATCGCTGCCTGCCCCTCCAGTAGCTCAGACCTCTGCAAAATCCCTCACCTCCATGTATTTCAGGGTGCCTCCAACTGGTCACCCACCACGCAGTACCTGTGGGCTCCATCGAAATGCCCTTTCATCTGTGCAGCATGAAACTGGCCTGACGGGGCACACGTCCCACCTGCCAGGCTCTGTACCGCACAGACACAGCCACTGCCTCTGGGTCCCCAAGTGCCCCCACAGCCTCCACCATTATAGCCACACCTCATCCCGTGAGGATCCAGTGTCTCTGGCTATTGGTTTTGGAAGTGAATGTCTCCCTCCTGGTGTGTTCTATGATGACAGATGGCTACTACCAGAACAGTACGCTTATGTTCTGGAGTCTAAACTTCGCGAACAGGTCTTTCTGTTTTAACTTAAGAGCCTGCTCACAGGTCTCTATAAGCCTAGACAGAGGCCGGTTGGGGGAGGGGGAAGAATTTACTGGGTTACTAGACATCGCACCCTGAGGAATGGACAAAAGTTTCCTTGCCCTTAGACGTCCGAGATATTGTGGACTCAGGCTTCTCATTCTTGGCTCCCTCTGTACCTGGGATGAGTTATTTAGTGCTAAGATCCTCGGTCCTCCCACAAAGAGACTTAGGTGGACCTACCAATCCAGCAGACAGGCTCACTTTGGACCTTGGCAAAGATACAACTTGAACTATGGCTAGGACCCCTGGTACACTTAGCATTCACTGATGAAAGAATTATTGAAATCATTCATTCCCAAAAGGTGGGAACAAAATGGACTTCAAAATTCCTAGGGAAGATATGTCATTTTACAAGACATTAAGAATCTCTACTTCAATCAACAGGGAAAAGAAAAGAAAGGGAATAAAGAGGAAGAGGGAGAAAGAGGGAGATGCAGAGAGAGAAAAAAAAAAACTAGGAACCAGAATAAGTGACTGTACAACTAGTGGCAGAGGCACTATTAGAATTAACTAAGGTAATTAAAGTGGTGAAAGGAAGAGAAGCTGATTTTCACATTACCAAATAGATTTCAACTGAGCAACAGAGAGAGTTTTGAGGACATAAGACAGATGTCATCCCCGAGAAAGGACAGATGCAAGAGACACTGCAGAGAAAGGGGCCAAAGGATAACCCAGCTCCAAGTCAGACTCAAAGGAAAGGACGTCAGGTTGCCCTGCTGTTAAAAGGATATTCTTTTCTTTTAAAAGTGACGTCATCACCCCAGTTGTTTATCCATCTAACCTCTTATATGATGCTACGTCATTAAAATATTGACTATAAATTTCCCGCCTAAATGTACAGCATAACTGGCAGCCATCTAAATGTAGGTGTTTCACTTCTGATAAGGACATATCAAAAAGTAAAACATGTTTAACATGTTTTGTTTTCAAAAACTGAAAAGAATAAACAAGAATTACGATTTTAATTCTAATTATTTAAGACATAGTGTGACTTCATTTTTTAGATTTATCTTGCTCATTCCTCTTTCATTAAACATGTTAAAAATCAGTCTCTTGCCAAAGTCATTTTGTAGTTAATAGGGTATCGTACAGCTGCTTAATGTCTAATTATGTGTGAGAGTTACCCGAGCCTATGTCCTACTAGTAAACATTTAAAAATTTAATAGGGTAATTTGTTCATATTACAATATAATCTTTATTTCTTTCCACCAGAAACATGCTAGGCATGGGTCAGAGGTTAATGAGAATCTAGATGAACATCAAAAGACAGGATAATGTCAACCAACTTGTGGGATCCGAGGTCTAGGTCCACATGCCCTCTCGGCAGCCTACCTGTCTGGTGGGTTGCAGAGAATCATAATTTTAATTCATTATGAAATTGATTATGATGAGGACCTGTCCACTTTTAATTTGTCCTCTAAAAACACTATTTTCTGTCCCTTAAGCAGGCTACTCCCCTTGCATTCACTGGAATTGACTATAGGCCACCTTCCTTAAAACCTAGCTCTAGCAAGGGACTACTGTGATGGTTCACAGGTGATATGGAGGTGGGAGAAGTACAGGGTCTGCGCCTGAGGGAGAAATCAAATATTCTCCAAAAATGAACAATGATGTAAGAAAATAAATATATATTTTCTTAAAGTTGGGCGGAAAAAACCTACCTCTGAGATATAGTAGATACTAACTTAATATTGAATGAACAAATGAATAGAAATGTCCTGCTCCAAAGTCAAAACCATGTCTTCCTGAAATCTAGTCCAAATTCACTTAATCAAATCTCCTTATCTTTTTCTTTCTTCTGAATGACTTTTTTTGGTGCCTTAATCAAGTGTGAGTACTGACTCTGAAATAATATGTTGTTACTCTATATTTTTCCAGACAGCTTTCTAAGGCAATTTCTTTTCTGCATTGCAAGTTTTGCCACAGCCTTTTTTGCAGCCCCCTTGGTTGATCTGTTGGTCCCCTCAGTACCATCTGTCACCAGAAAATCAATCACTGTGCTATTTCCTCTCACTCTCACATGTTAAAGACATCCTTGTTCAAAAAGTACACATTCTCCCTTTCCACTTATCCCATGGTTTCATGTGTTTAAGAATTTCATATTCGAAATACCAATTAATAGATTCTCTTTGAATAAAGAAATATTGAAACATGATTGAATTACTTTATTAATCCACTTAGCCGCCTCTGATCCTTTTTTCCTAACAGAAAAAGCACATGAAATAGTTTTCTCATTTCTAAATTACTTGGATTCTTTTAAATGTATTATTTTTTGTTAAGGTAATGTGAAAATTTTTTAATAACAAAATAGTACATTTAACCTTCTTTATTCATCTATAAGTGGCAACAATCAAATTATTCATACACTTTATTTTTAATATTTTATACAATATTATATGTTTTAATATTTTATTTCAAATATATGTGAAAATGTCTACACTTTTTCCCCCAAGAATTCTGCAGCAATCATTACAAACCCACAAGAAAATCATGGTTCTAACTAGAAAGGGAAATTCCATAATATTGCTTATTTTACAGTTACCAACACTCTCCTCAGTTTTGTATTTGTTTAGAGTCAAAGGCACTACACCTACTTTGCCAGTTACATAAAAAGAATCATTCCTCACACATCTGTTTTAGCATAATTTATGTTAAATTACTGTTAAGACTTGAGGAGGGTAGGAAATTTTCCTGTTTTAATTTAAAGGATAATACAAAACAAGACAACAGTGTAAAAACAGAAGGACTATGTCAGGCATAGATAATATCTAGCGACTTCTGTTTGACTTTCAAGAAAAGCATATTGAGCCTCTACTATGGACTAGATGCAGGGGATATAATAGAGAAGAAAACAATCAACTGTTCTCAAGGAGTTTATATTCTAAATAGAAAGGACTGGGAATAAGACATCTGAGACATAGCTGTATGTAGAAAAAGAAAAAACATGGTAAGAAGCGCAGGTATCACTGTGGGCAAAGAAAGAGACTAAGTAATTTAATTAAGAAAAATTATGGCACTGCCATGGTGCCAAGGAGCTAAGTTTGAAACATCTCTGTGAAGCAAATTCACAAATACAGCACTTTGTGACATGTTGGCTCAGGAATTTGCTGCTTCTGCAGAGGGGTGGAAAGACATTAAAGGGATGCTGCATTTATTCAGTTTTCCTCTCCAGGAACTGGAAGATGTCCCTTTACAGTCAGTCCTTAGGATGTAATTATTGCCTCTGAAGGCTTCTTGGGGAACTTCTTTTTCGTCATATATTACTTAAAATTTTACAACAGGTATGCTTTCCTTCTATTCAAAAATAAAAATAAGCTAGATCAAAAAGTAACAGATTTTTTTATTATTATTCATATTTTTTACATTATTGTGTATTCCCCATGGGCTACCCACCACCAATTCACTCGTGAACCGTCACCATAGTCCCTTGTGCTCTTTTCTCCCCCGTTTTGAGCCCTTATACTCCCCCTCCCTTGCTGGGTGTCTCTTTCTTGTTTGGTTCAACCATATTCCTGTTGTAAGTGTAACTATTCGATATTTTTCTCTTTCTTTCTGGGTTATTTCGCTGAGCATTATCCCTTCTAGCTCCGTCCATATTGCTGCGAATTGCATATGTTTATCTTTTTTGAATGCTGAATAGTATTCCATTGTGTATATATACCACATCTTCTTGATCCAATCATCTATTTTTGGGCATCTGTGTTGTTTCCATATTTTAGCTATTGTAAACAATGCTGCAATAAACATTTGGGTGCATGTCTCTTTTTGGATTAATGTTTTTGTGTCCTTTGGGTAGATTCCCAGAAGTGGTATCACTGGGTTATATGGAGGCTCAATTTTTAGCAATTTGAGGAACCGCCATACAGCTTTCCACAGTGGTTGGACCAGTTTGCATTCCCACCAGCAGTGTAGGAGAGTTGCTTTTTCTCCACATCCTCACCAACATTTGTTGTTCCCCGTTTTTAAAATATGTGCCATTCTTGCTGGTGTGAGGTGGTATCTCATTGTGGTTTTTATTTGCATTTCCCTGATTATGAGGGATGCTGAGCTTTTTTTCATATGCCTGTTGGCCATTTGCTTTTCTTCTTTGGAGAAGTGTCTTGTAAGTTCTTTTGCCCATTTTTTGACTGGATTTTTTGCTTTGTTTTTGTTGAGTTGTGTGAGTTCTTTGTAGATTTTTGTGATCAGTCCCTTGTCTGTTGTACGGAGTGCAAAAATTTTTTCCCAGTCTGTAGGCTGTTTAAAAAGTAACAGATTTTTAATGCATGTCTCTGACCCAGAGATTCTAGTTGTAAGGAGTTTTCTAAAAAACTCATTGACAAGAAATACATATTTTCTATAAGGATTCCCTATTTATCTAATAAATATAAAACAGGCAGCGATCCTGTTATCCAACAGTAATAAATAATAATCTAGTCATAACTGGAATGCTTTCTACCATTAAAAAAAATGTAGAAATCTATTTACTAACATGGAAACATTTTAATTGTATATCATGTAAGTGAAAAAGGAAAGAAGTCTATGTATGTGTGCATATGTATGCACCACACTTGAGTATATTAATGTAGGTTATAGGGTGAAAAGATTATGAATTCTTATGTCCTTGGGCACTTTGGTTGTTTCCATAACTTGACTATTATAAAAAGGGCTGCAGTGAGCATGGAGTGGGCATATCCCTTCAAATTTGTGCATTTGTATCCTTTGGGTAGATTCCTAGGAATGAAATTGCTGGGTAGATCTATTTTTAATATTTAATGGAAATCTCCGTATTGTTTTCCAGAGGGGCTTGACCAGTCTATATTCCCACCAATAGTGTACAAGGGCTCCTTTTCCCCCACGTCCTCACCAACATTTAGAATAGGGCATTTAATGTACAATTTGATTCATGACACTAAAGAGAGGAGGAAATGCTGTAATTTTTCCTGTTAGCAAAATTGCATCAGTCAACACATCTGCACAGTCTAGTTCTGGGATCAACAAGTAGCCTGTGGTTAACAGAGATCTGGAGGCCAAGAACAGGGGACTAATGGTAGACAAGGTATAACCAAGCATTCTTGAAGGACATAGACATATTCCCAGGTGGGGACTGATAGAAAGGGATCCTGGACCACAGAGGCCATGTGGGATCATCAGCAGGCCTGGTGGGAAGAAGAGAGAATTGGGGACAGAGGTTTCCAAGAGGAAGGAGAACCCTAGAAGGGTGTTGAAAGCAGTCAGTGAGGTTTGCCCAAGGCAAATATTCTCCAATTTGAGCAAAGTGGAAGGAATCCAGGCCTAGTTTTCCTGGAGATTGAGTTGCTTTATTTGAGATTATATGGCTCACTGATGTTCTACAATCACTACATAAATGGCAAATTTTTTTCTTTTTCACCTGATATTTTCTAAGAGCAAAAGCTAAGCTAAAAACTTGGTTTCTGACCTAAGAAAATGCAAAGAACTATTCTCTTTGAAAGTTATCTTGCTTAGCAGACACATATGTCTAAGCTCCAGCAAATCTACTTAAACCTGCTATTTGGAGATTCATAAAACTTGAATAAGTCAAATTTGTTCTGTGGGTGTTTTATCCCTCAATCAACCTTCAGGATTGTTTTATTTCTTCTCTTTTAATCTATTTAAAGGGTACTCCTACTAAGGTCCTTACCATCTCTTTTCTAAGAAATTCATAAATCAAAATAGAAACAAATGTTTTCAGGATTTCTGGACACTCATCACCTCTCAGCAATATTTATTGGAGTACGCAATTGTCTGCACAGCTCACGCTGTGGAATTATCCTCTTGGCAATGCACTCAAAGTGAGAAAATAAAACACATGCTCCACAACTGCATTCAAAGGAAATCGCTACAATACTATGAAATGAGTTGTACCTTGTGTGTTCATTTGTTCCCATTATAAGACAGTGAGGGCTCCTATCAGAGAATGAGTATGTGCCTTGAACAAAATCAGTCTTAAATGGCCTTTATAATCCGTTTCTTAAAAGATTCTCAAACAAAAAATGAACAGGGATTTGTTTTTAATGTAATAAAAATAAAATCCAGAATACATCTGGTGCCGATACTAAATCATGAAAAGTCATATCCTAGATCTAACATGAGTAAGATGCTGGAGCTGGGAAGATTTCCTCTTTCTGCATTGAGATCTGGCATGCATGGAGTAAAAAGCATGAAATGTTCACATAAGCACAGAGCTCAGTAGAGTCATACAGGTGTATACTTATGTAGCCAGCCCCCGATCAAGAGTCACAATGCTCCAGTGCCCCAGATGACTCCATACTGATTCCTCTCCTCCACCCCCACGCCCATGGGCAAGGTTCCGCCTCTTTGAGACAGAGGACATTAGTGAGGAAAATACCCTCGGGTGTCCCCAGAAAGAAGGAAGAGAGCTTAACTCTAGAAATGCCTGAAAAAAGAATAGGTGATTGTAACGAAATGCCAGCACTAGGGTCATTGTTAGAAGCCATCTTTCGACCTTCTCCCCATCCTGGACACCATCCCCTCCATTAACAACGACAGTTAATCCCTACTCCTTCTCGAACCTTTTCAGAGGTTTTCTCTAGACAATGGGGGGGGGGAGGCGGAGGGAGGGAAGGAAAAGGGCACAGGATGGAATAGAGAAGAGCGCAGGGGACCATGGAGATGGATCACGGGTGAGTTGGTGGTGGGCTACCCAAGGGGAATACAAAATGTAAAAGACATAAATAACAATAAAAATATATATTAAAAAAAAGTCATATATTTACTAAAAAAAAAAGAAAAAAAGAAAAAAGAAAGCCTCCTCTATTCCTTCCAGTGAAGGAAACTGTATCTACTAGGTGCTCTCGAACTTCTTGCCTCTGTTAAGACCATCCTGATATCATCTGTCTGTAACTATTTGTCTCTTTGATTTTAAAACTGTTTGTTAAAGGCAGGAATCTTGCCTTATTTATTTTCATATCCCCCAACTCCTAACAGTTCCATTTAAATTAATGTGTGTGTGCGTGTGTGTGTGCGCGCGCGTGCGCACGCGTGCAATATATTTTGTTTCAAAACAGTCCGTTGAAAAAAGGGCCGGAAAATTAGTGATCAAAACTTAGTCTAGTTCTTCTTTTTTTTTTTTAAAGATTTATTTATTTATACATACAAGCTGGGGTACAGACCAGAGGTGTGGGGCAGCGAGAGGGTTCACCAGAGACAGAGCGGGGAGCAGAACAGGCAGATCAGAAATACACTGCTGAGGGGAGCAGCGGATGAGGCAGGAGAGGTCTGCCCCACCATGTGGGATTCTCCCTGGCTGGGCGTCGAACTCGCATCGCTGCTGCCCACAGCTCCACAGCGCAGCGCTTAACTGCTGCGCCACCAGGGAGGCCCCTAGTTCTTCTTCTGGAAGTCTTCTTGGAAGACTTTAGAAAGTTTACACACCTTTTCTGTTTCCTCATTTTACTGCTGTTATTTACTACAAAGTAAATTTGGTGATTTTGCTCACTCTTGTACTTCCAGGATCTAAACTCTTTCATGGCACTTAATAAGCCTTTAATAGATCTTTGCTAAGCGAGTGGATAGATGAATAAAAACCCTTATGTAAGTTGCAAGAGCATGCCTCCTTGGTTTCTCAACTCTAGTTTATTTATGTAAAAATATAGCTAGCAGCTATATAATGTATTAGACATAAAATCAAACAAGAGCAGGATTCTATGGGCTGTTTATTTTGATTATTTACTTTAAATTATGTTCATTAAAGTTACATCGATTTGTCACCCTGCATGTGTTTTGGGAGTACAGGTTCACAGCTCTGCCAGTGTATGTCACCTCACCACGCCCCACCACAGCCCCAGGTGCCCTCCACCCCCATCCATCATGTGCCATTTATTTTGAAAGAAGACATGAGTGACTTCTTGCATCATTGTCATATTGTATTCCTCCACTTTCTCAACTCCCAAATATTTTGGGTGAGCAACACTCTGGATGACTTCATAGGGCCAAACCATGCATGCATCCTTATCTCCTTTCAGCTTTGGGCAGATTTTGGACTAACAGGAATACTCACTCATTCTTAATTCCCTTATTTTAATGTCTCTCTGTCTCTCTTCCTCTCTTCTCCCCCTTTTCCCTCTCCTCCTCCTCTTCCTCCTTCCCTTCTCCTCCCTCCTCCCCTTCTTCCTCCCCTCCCCCTCCCTCCTACATCCCTCCTTCCCCACCTCTCCCTCCTCCCCCTCCTCCTCCTCCTCCCCTCTCTTCCTTCTAAGGATTTATTGCCACTTCTCAACTCATGTCCCGAAATCTGTTAAACATAGAGCACAAGCCCTTTCCCCACAGTGTGGCCCACTCTCTGTGTCTCTTAGTCTGACCCTACATCAATTGTAACCCAGTCTTGCCATTCCACACCTAGTATCTGATTCAGGACCCTTGGGAATTTCTACCCCACTGGGGAAAATGTTCCTAAATCCTTAACAGTAGATTGGATTGATGTCTGATTCTTGTGCAGGTTTTTCTCTTATACCCCTGGAGCCCAGAACCCTGAGTCAGGAGACAGAGTCAGAGGTGTCTAGTGTAGCCTGCTGATCTAGAAGATCATTCTTTCCTTCTCCACTTCCATGGCACCATCCAAGTTCCCAAGACTCACACAGCAGCTTTGTCTTTGTTCTGCTCACTCCTAATATGTCCCCACACTTGCTGGTAGAATGACCCCAAATCTGACTTCTTTCAAGATGAAACTTCACACTTGCATCAATTCTACTCTAAATACAGAGCAATACCATAGACCTATTAAGTGTATATACTTAAAGAATAAATGGGGTGGTAGAGGAGACAACATGTTTTTTTAACAGGGCCTATGGCAGAGCACAGAGACAAGCTGCGGATCTGACAAGAAACACCAAAGTTCTAGAGCAATGAATTTCATAAGACCATAATAGATGGAGGAGAAAAAAAAAACTCTTAGGGAGGTAGTAGAAGGCTAAGATATAATGATTGTAAAGTTGATAGCTTCTGAAAGTCACAAATCACTGTAAAAAAAAAAAAAAGAGAGAATACACTCTAAAATCAGGAACAATAAGAGCCATGCAGTTGTGGAAAATGAAGCCATCAAAGTCCCTTTTGGAACTATTCCTTCACATATGCGATTAAATGTACTTATTTCATCTGTGAGGTTTGCTGTGCTAACAGCTCCGTTGAGAATGCCAAATTCCCAGTTGCACCTGAAATTACATTGGAACTGCTGATGGCTGTGAACTGCCTAGATTGTTAAATAAAATACAATCTCATAAGCCACTAAAAAAAATTTAGCATTTAATTCTCATGGTTAAAAATTATGTCATGTTTCCTATTGCTTGTGTACAGTTGAGAACTATAAAGTTCCCTGAAAAGATTACTGTCAGAGCTGAATTTTGGTCCCTGCAGAAATGGGTTAAAGAAATCTTCACAAACTAAAACTAAATAAATATACCAATTTGGAAGTGGTTAGAACTTGTCTTTCAGATGAGACTGTTTGAGTTACATAAATAATCATAAATACCAAGAATCAAGTTTCAGTACCCACTACATTTAAATATGGGAACTACCTGTTAACATGTTTCAGTATTTTTTGACCTGTTTTGAATTTATTACAGTTATGACTAACATTTCTCAAGTTATATAAATATTTAATAGTTCATTTAATATTTAAAACATTGATTCCTATAACAGTAAAATGCATAAGAATTTCTGATTCAGAAATATCCTTTTAATGAAAATAAAAAGACACAGTCTGTTTCACAAACATGCTAAAAATGCCATTGTCACTTCTTCTCAACATATTTCTGAATATCCTAAGCAGTAAGGAAAGTAAGTAAATAATCTTTAAAAAGTGAATATAAAACCGTCATTATTTGCAAATAATATAATAGTATAGAGAGAAAGTACAAAAGAATTTGCTGACAATTATTAAAATTAAATATGTAGTTGAAATATTAAAAACTGATTACAACATTGTTGAAAGTGAGTAATGGACAAATGAAATATTTTACACCATTGCAATCTTCGTTTGGAATTGTCTATAATATTTTTTAAAGGAAAAGAAAAGATCATGGATAAAGGTTAATATACAATAATCAATTGAATTTATATATACTAGAGACAAAAAAAATACTAGAAATTTTTTAAACATCACTGATAATAACACTAAAATACATTAACTACATAGAGAGAGATGAAAATACAAAATCTCGAAGCTGAAAACTATAAAATAATATTGAAAGAAACTTTTAAAGTCTAGATGCCTGTAGGGTAATCCTTGATCATGGATTAGAGTCAATATTATAATGAGCCAGTTCTCTCCAAAATGATCTATAAACCCAATGTAATTTTAATCTCCCGACAGCTTTGTGTATATGAAATTTAATCAGCTGTTTCTAAAAGTACTATTAAGTTTACATTTGAAAATTCAAAAGGCCAAGAATAACCAAGATAAACTCAAAGAGCAAAGAGGTGAAAGAATGTGGTCTATTGGATATCGATGATTATTATACAGCCCTAACAATTAAGGTGGTGGGGTGATGGTACAGTGACAAATAGACTAATGAAAGAAGCACAGTAACAGACCTTGTATATACAGATATTGATTTATAATAAAGGTGCCACTGCAGAGCCGTGGGGAAAAATAGTCATTCAATAAGTGGTACTGATTTAACTGAATATCCAGAGAAAAAAAAGGATGTCTACATTATACCAAATCTATTCCAAATGATTTGTAGATAGTTATGTGGAAGACTAATGATAATGATGATGATAACAACAATAATAATGGGAAGTAGTGAAAGATATATATTATGACATTGGGGAAGAAAAAGAATTTTTAAACAGGTCACTAAAGAAAAGGATGGTGAATTATGCTATATTAAAATGAACAACTTCTGTTGATTGAAGGGAAAACAACCATCAAGAGTATAAAAAAGATAAGCAACAGAATAGAAGAATCATACATTTTACAGGGGGTGATTTCCCCAAAATCGCATTTATGTGCTGAGCTAAGACTAGAGCCTAAGTCCTCCATTTTCAAAGCCTGCCCTTTGCTCTACCCTGAATCTCTTCATCAAAATACTAGAGTCCAGCCAGTGCTTTCAGGACAGAATGACATTGCACGGGATGTATGTAAGGTTTTCTGTAAGAATATCTTAACAGAGAAAAAATTAAGTTACCATGCTTTTTCCCTTCTTGAAAAAAAAAAGTCATTCCAATGAAAAGATACAGGTAAAGGACTACTCGCCAACTGGGCTGCTTATCTAGCTCCCCTTTTCACCCCCGTAAAACCCATACCCTAGTCAATATGCATCGCTTATTCTCTTTCATGCCCACAGCTTTGCTTGCTCGTGTACAAAAAAGCATCTTCAGGTCTGCTGGTGAAATGCAGAAATTCTGCTCTGAACTCCAGTCATCAGACTGTACTTGACCTAGCTAGTGAGAATACTTAACATTAATACTCTCTAAGCAAATACACCATTTGTATTATCTCCTGCTGTAAATAAACAGAAAATTAAAATTCTTCGGGCTAGAGTCTATCCCTGGATTCCCGACTCACTGAAATCAGTGAGCGTTGTATATGCATGTATAAAGGAAAGTGGGCTTTATAAATTTAGATGGAGCAGAAAGAATTTAAAAGGGTGCAGTGAATTTGCTCAATTAGTTATATTTTTTCAGAAAAAAGCAAGCTGATGTGGCTCACAAAGCCGTTGGCGGTGGTCTGCTTCTGTTGTGATAGACGACAGGGAAAGTCGTTAGGAGCAAAGCAAAACCTGAGCCATGAGCAGGGACTGCACTGGGAGGAACGGAAGTAACTCGCTGTCTGCAAGGACCTGCTCACAAGTACTCAATACAAAATGACCAGCTCCGTGTCCTGAAGCCACAGCCATCATGAGTGTGTAAGCACTTAATGAGTTTGTTCTATGTCACAGGCGTGCGCTAACCGCTTCACCCAAACCTGGGAAGTCAGTCCTGCTGTTGGTCTCACTTGAGCCTTAGGGGCTGTTGTTGAAAGTCACAGAATGCGGTGGAGTTAGGATTCAGACTCAGGCAGTTTATACCCACCCCGTGCTCTTTATCGCTTGTTGCCTGAGCGGTGACTGGAGCCAAACCTGACCACAGTGTATTTCTTTAACCTGAACAGTGGTTTTCAATTTCAAACATGTCATTGCATTCTGGACTTCTGGTTTCTGAAACGTCAGAAACTCAACCACAGCAAACTGCCACTGCAGCATGGCAGTGGTGGGCTGGAGGGAAGTAGCAGCTGCCCCTTTAGACACGCGCCCCTAGGGCCCAGGCTGCGCACTGGACTCCAGTCCCCGCGTGGCTCGTGGACCTCCCCTGTCAGGCTCCCGCCGGCTCGTGGTATAGCTGCGCACACGCCTTGCCGGCCAGGCCCCGCACCTCTGCATCTCCTTGTCACAGTCCTGGGACACAGGAACATCAGACCTACCGAGAGTGCTCTGAGGAGTAAGTTCAACAACAGACATAAAACGCCAGATAAATACTAGACATTCAACAAATAGTAGCAATTATTGTTATTTTTATTAACAAAAAACGTGAGAATGAAGTAGATTTTTCAACCAAGTAATCAACTTTCTCCTTGTCTTTTGTTGTTGTTGAGGTCCAGTCAGTTTGCATTGTTGTTGGGATTTTGGAGATACAGGATTCCCCTTTGAAGTGCAGCCGCCAAGGGACCCATAGGCTCACCGTAGTCCATTGTGCCCTCTCCACATTTTGTTCTCGCCCTTTCCTTCCTTTCCCCCCCCCCCAACTGAATGTCTCAGGTCTGTGGTCAGCTTTCAAGAGCCAGTGGCACAAGGGAATCAACCTTAGACACCTTGCAGACACTATTATTTATACTAGCAGCAGCCAATTAATTTGAGTTTAAAATGTGCCAATCCAAGCATAGATTTTCTAAAACTAATGTTACCAAGTAAATAAAAAAAGCCAGACATTTATTTTGTTCTATGTACAAAACATCATTTGACATAGGCAGGAAGCTCAAAGAGGTTTTGAACCAGAAGGTAGATAGAGACAGACAGGCAGATAAGCCACTCATTCTAGTAGACTACAGAAGTACAAAAGTAAATATTACACAGGTATTTATTTACACCTAACTTCCCCCCCCAAAAGTTTATGCAAAGAAAGCCATCAGATTAAAATTAATAGGAAATCAGAATGAAGAGGACTTAAGAGTAGGTGAGAGATAGGCACCACCTACAAAGAAGATTTGGCTCCTGGCATCCTGCTCACCAAAGCTAAGAGAAAAGCACAATCCATGAACCTGAGGGTGTCCTTGAGATCACCAGCTTCCTAAGGCTTAGGAAGAAACACGACTGTCCTTATACATCTGAGAGAAGTACATCTGAATGAGAAATATGCTCATTCTCGGGCCCTTAGTCAGAACTGGGCTTACATCATGTTTCTTGGATTGCTCTCAGGGGTATGAGCAAACTTTGCAAAGAACAGATATTTAATATTTTGGTCTCAGTGGGCCATCTGATTTCTCTTGTAAACACTGGGCTCTGCCATTGCAGTGTGGAAGGCATCAAGGACAATATGGAAGTAAAGGCTTGGTCTTGTTCCCATAAAACTTTATTCACAAAAACAAGCAGCAGGGTGGATTGAATCACAGGCTGCCGGTTACCTGCCTGTCATGCGTGTTGTCAATGAAAAGCAGAGTTGTCGACTTCACGATGTTTTTCCACAGTCATACACGTGAGAAGTCACAGATGCTTGTCAGATTATGGGTTCTCTCATGCAGCTGACCACCTCCTCATAACATGGAGCAGAGTGGACAAAGCTGATCAAATTTTATAAGTACTAAAATAGTGGTACTTCTTCTGTGGTGTATATATACTGGCTGTTACCTCCACCCTGACAAAGAGTGCCATTCCAGTAGCCAGGCAAAGCGCCATCTCATTCCAGAGCTCAACACTGTGATAAAATAATGCAGCTTCCAAAAAGATCTCTGAGACAAAGTGGCAAAGTTGAAATGGCAGAGGGTACTTCACTGGAAGGGTAGTTCACAATATTCCAGAACATGTTCCTAAAAGTTCTGGAGAAATCAGGGTCTCCCTGGTGGTGCAGCGGGTTAAGTCTCAGCACTATGAAGCTATCCGCAGCCACTGCAGCACAAGCTTCCCACATGGCGCGGCAGACCTCTCCTGGCTCCCCACTGCTCCCCTCAGCAGTGTACTTCAGCCGATCCACCTGTTCTGCTCCCCACTCTGTCTCTGGTGAACCCTCTCACCGCCCCACACTTCTAGCCTATACCTCAGTTCTTGTATGCATAAATAAATAAATCTTTAAAAAAAAGTTCTGGAGAAATCAGATACCATAAATAAGGATTTTATTGTTGTTTTGCTGTGTGGTGTTTTGCTTTTATCATGGCTTGTCACTAAAAGTGTCCCTTATCTCTTTCTACACTCAGTCCCATTGGGTTCTGGACTCTTCGTCAGAGTACAGAATAATGCCATTATTAGTCCCATTTCAAACCAAAAGAATCCTCTTCTTAGACATTTTGTCAATTAAAATTCAAGGAATGGTACATAGGACAAGTGATAATTCCAGTGCCAGGCACTTAGTTGTTACTCAGAGAAAATATATTGAACTTAAATCTGTACCTTCAGAGAGAAGCAAAATTAATTTCAGTTCAACAAAATTACTGAAATGTGCAGAGAATGAAGTAACTAATTGAGTTTGGAGAGGTCCATGAAGGCTTCACTGAGATTTCACATGAACTTACTCTTAATGGAATTAGGCGGGCACCAAATAGCATGTAAGAGTAGATGAGAAACAAGAGGACGCTACCAGCAGAAGAACCAGTATAAAGGTAAAGGAATGTGGCATGAAAGAACACAGAAGTTTCTAAAATGAAAAGCACTTGGTTTTCATGTGAAAAACCCCTGGGAGATGAAGCTGAAGAGAGAAGCAGGACACTCCCCCCTTAAAAGGAACATTGAGGCAGAATAAGAACACACACAGGATCCTTCACCTCCAAACTCACACACCGTGGAGACTCATTCAGGGAATAAACCAGACATCGATCCAGGTGCCTGCCCTTGTTTGGGACCCAGAGAAACGAGAAAGGAGCAGCAGCAAGCGCCTATGCATCAGCTCGTAACATCCACCACCCCGGCGGCACAGTTCTGAGAATGATACAGTTTCCTAAATCCTCTGAAAGGATGCCCTGCAAAGTAAAGATGGAAACACTTTCTGGCACCAAAGATCTGAGACACAGCATCTTCCCAGAAGCCACTCCAGTGAACTTCCTCAGGCCCCCTGTCCTCTTGAACCCTGGCCAGGTTTGGGAATGAATGCAGTAAATTGTACATTTTTTGCCCCGAATGAAAAAAGGGGGAAGGATGAAAAACCGAAAGTCTTCCTTTGTTTTCCCACTTCCCCACTGGGTTCTGGATTCATTAGGAATCGGAGACAGTTGTTGGAGCTTCCCCGAAGCCGGCCACTGTGGCTTTTGCTGCTGGTTTCCGCTGTAGCACAAGCAGCCTGCAGCCTCCGCTCTGTACTCAGCTTTTATCCATGCTACCAAGGCCTTCTTGCCTTCAGAAAACTCACACTGCTGCCCGATCCACAGGAGAAGAGCTGCCTTTTAAAATAATGCTAAGACTTGCAGACAATGATCACTCTAGCACTTGAAAACAGAACACTGCGTTTCATTGTAATCTCTTCATTGGTTCCTAGACCTCCAACTCCACAGGGAAAGTCACAAATTCACATGTTATCTCTGAAAAGCAGATACAGCACTTGCAGCTCTTATTTACCTAAAAAAGGGTATGGGGGGGAAAGAAAAGCAATATATTCACACAGTCGGCAGCCTTCCTGTCAGGGACATATATGAGAAATCTTAAACTGTGAGTTGTCCTAGAAAAAGGCTGAGCATCTTCTATTAATAACTTACCTTCCAGATTTTTTTTTGATGAGGAGAGAGCACCAAGTTGAGAAAAATGTGTAGCTGTTATTTCCTTTTACCATTGAGCTTGCCCACTTGAAGTACTAGTGGGTGCATAAGGCACCCTCGGCAGTGAGGTGCAAAGCAGAACCAGCAGAGCAGGGAGCACCAACGGGGTTTGAAGCCGGCCTGCAGCTGATTAGCCGGTGACCCGAGTGAGTAGTTCCAACTCCCTGAGGCTCAATTTCGTATAGCTATAGATAGCGCCTGAGATTGGGACGCCTGGCTTAGATGATCTGTAGAGGCATATCCTCCCAGAAGCTGGCATTGGGAAAGTTCATTGGGGAAAGAGCTGCAGGGTAAAAATAAGAAAAGGGCAGAGAGGCCAGGAGGGTGTCAGCCCTCTGGGCAGCTGCCTCAGGAGAGCGGAGGGGAGAGGAGTTAGGTGGAAGAGTTTTCATTGACTGCAGTCTGAAGGAAGTCCAGCAGGGTCACCGGGAGTGCGCCAGCTTTAGGTACTCACATGTCAGAGAATTTTCCAACTCTCAGGAACAGATCTGGCCTAGAACAGCAGGTGGGCTCAGTCATTGGCTGGGAGCAGCCTGTGGGAAGTGTAACTGTGGGATACTCTGATTTATAATAAAAAATAAATATATTTGGACTTCATCCCTTTTACTGGCACAGAGCTCCTTAGGCTCTCAGTGATGAGAGAGTGCGATAAAATGTCTTTTGTTATGTTAACGAGGTGACTTTTGGAATGCCCTTAGGTCACATAAAATGGGGGCCAGTCCCCACAGGAATTAACCTTGTGATTAAGAGTTGAAACATTCAGTCCTGCCTCCTTGGTGAGGAGAAAGGGACTGAAATTTTGAGTTCAGTCACCAATGACTCATGCTTTTATCAGTCATCCCTCATACAAACCCAAAGGACAGGCATTCAGAGAGCTTCTAGACTGGTGAACACATAGACTTTGGGGGAGAACTGAACCTGAAGAGAGCATGAAGCTCTGCCCCCTTCCTGCATACCCTGTCCTAGGCGTTTCTTCCATCCAGCTATTCCCTCTGTTAAAAAGAAAAAACAAGCAGTCTAGTAAATCAGATGTTTCTCTGAATTCTGTGAGTCATTCTAACAAGTTAATCAAACCCTCGTTGGAAGTCGTCGTAGCCTCTGATTTACAGCCATTTGATCCGAAGTGTAGGTGACAGCTTGTGCTTGCCCCTAGCTCTGAATAGGGGGTTGGCTGCTGGGGTGGTCTGGAAGTACTAAGCCTGGGGGTTCTCATGCATCCCAGGCAGACAGTGCCGGAACTGAGTTGAACTGCAGACCATCCAGGTGGGGGGAGAGAATCACTTTCTGTCTTTCTTGCTGATCAAGGTTTCCATGTGAAACAGGAATCTACACTTCCGCATTTCTCTGCATTTCTCTGAGTTTTCTAGTTCCCATGCAGCACAACACCTTTATGTAGGGGAGGTAACATGTGTTTGTGCTCAGGACTGGTTTCCAGTATTCAGAGAGCACTAGCTTTCTGACCTAGGGAACTTTATGTAACCTCTGTGAATCTCAGTTTTTTCATACACAAAATTGAAATAATAGTGTCGTACCTTGAAAGATTGTCATGAAGTTTAGAAACAATATACGCAAGTCACATAGTATAAATGTCAGTGCATAATAAGTGCTCAATCAATTATAACTAGTATGTTTCCTAGTCACTTATCCATAGGGAAATATACAAAAAAGGTGTTCTTATGTACTATATATGAAAACAAATAACTTATCAAAAAAAATTCACCAGTAAACTCCTATAATTAATGCTATTACAGTTGCTTAGTAAGTTAAATATATCACTTAAAATAATGAACATAAAACTTTAAAATAATGATAAATAAACCCATATAGATGGGATTAAGGTTGTTCTCTCTTAGTTAGATTCAACCTACAACATACACTTATTGAACTGTACGTGTAAAATTAGATGCTACTAAATATCTGCTACCAGTTGCTTCTTAGCATCTTCTAGATCAAAGCACTGCTGATCTTCACAAGCCAGGAACAGAGCATCGGTATTAGATATTTCCCCTACATCTTCTTTAATATTTTCTTAGTTTATTTCATACTTTGATTTTGCATGCCTGAGTCCAAGTGTACACTCCTGTTCAACCAAATTGACTTTCTCTTTCCCCCAGGAAGTAGGGGCTGCTCTGAAATGTATGGATCCTCTCCTGCCAAGGAGAGAAAAGTCTTCCTTTCTTAATCAGGTCAAGGCCCCTCCTTGCTAGGCCCATAGGTTACTCAGCAGTAGCTGGTCGAGAGAATGATTCCTGCTCTGCAACTGTCTGTTACCATGGAGACATGCTAATTAGTGGATGATGAGAAAGCAGAGGAGTTCAGGGTCTATAAAACCATGAGAAAGAAAGGGAAATGAATGGAAAAATATGGACGAAGAGAAATTAGGGGCTCTTATGGGGCAAATTGTAGGTAAAGAAGTCCTGGAGTGAGAGGGTCATAATGAAGAAGTAGAAGAGGCCTATGAGGAAAGAATATCAATGACAAAAATCCAGAGATTTTGAGTTTGCAGAAATGAAGGGTAGGCACTGGTGCTTAAGATCAGAAATGGAAGATTTCAGTTGTGCCAAGTACAAAGTCACAGGATCACAGAATGTTAAAGACCTGAATTTTACAGGTGTTGAATGACAGGATTATTTTTGTCTAAAGGGAAGGAAGTGTGACATGTAGGGCCATCAGAATAGATTGAGAATCTCCGCAGACATTGCTCTGTTATAACTTGAATTCACATTTGCCAACCCATCATAATTTTCTCGGTGGAGTGTCAGTATGCCGATGTGTGGGACTTTTGTCCAATTCTCTGAGCCAAACGTGCCCTTGGATTTGTATATCCAAACATCCAAGGAATAACAGTATAGAAAAGTAAAATAGCTGAGAATTTCAGTAGCTATATTTTAAAAAGATAATATAGAGATAAAACTGCCTGCTGTACCTAAGGGCTTACGAGTGTGTATGTACTGGGCATTTTGAAAACTTGACTGGGTAATAATATCTGTCTTCTAAAGAGATAATTGCTTATATTAATATAAATGTTTTCCATTTCATTTAATTTGTTATACAGTATTTATTATACACTATCACTATACTTGAGCTATTAATGCAGATTTTCTTTTTTGCAAATATCAAGATATTATTCATAGTTTAGTATGCAAAACAGGCAAACTACCTACAGAGGTCAAAGTATTATGACCAAAATAGGCAGTCAGTCTGGAGGGACAAGAACAGCCCCCTTGTGTTAACTGGAGAGAGTCAGAGAGTTGGGCGACTCCCCTGTGCTAAGTTACTCTTGCTGGCCTCTGTGCAGGAATGTGTTCACAGCATCCCAGACCTTGGGAATTCCCCCCATCCTTGGATTCTCTGCCTTCAGTTGTCTGCAAATACTACTACTGAGACTGTCTTCCACCTTCCAGATTCCCTCTGATCCTTCAAATCAAAGTCAAATACCATCTCCTCAGTAGAGGCCTGCCTAGACCTTCACAAGTAATTAGCAGCGCCCTTCTGAAGGGATCAGAAGCGCTTTGGCTGCCTTTCTTTTGGAGTTTAACGCCTGCCATTTTGGCTAGTCATTTAAATTAACTGTCGAGCCCAGATGGTATAAACTCCTCAAGGATAGAGATTCCATTTCATGCCCCTTTACACTCCCTGTCTCCAAGCACCAAGCACAGTGCTCAGAATACAGCAAGCACTTACTATTTCTTGGATAAGTGTTCACGGTACATTGTAACCAGTAACTAATTCCTGCAGTGGCTTGAATTTTACAAAAGGTTTCCATGCCTCTAGAATTTAAGTTCCTTAAATGCCTCTTTTGTTCACCTCTAACATTAGATATTAATTCAAGAGGAGCTCAGTTAAAACTTATGAAGTGAGTATCCATATCCAGCACTATCCAGACCACTTTATTTCAAAAATTAATAGTTTCTTAGCATTGTGATAATACTTAAATTCTTCCTTCTCGAAATAGAGATCAAACCCTGCCAGTCCATGTGTATTAAGAGGTAAACTTTCCTAGCTAGTGAATTTTTCCAGTAGAACCCATAAATGACAGGTATGACTGATACAGAAGCTCTTAGGAATTCCCAAAACAAATCAGTTAGATAAAGTCAGCCCAGGACAGTTCCATATTCTAACACCAGAGGGAGCCATCTCAGGTGAGACTAAGCAGAGCTGGGTGGAGCCTGGCCTTACCTGCCTCATGAGGAAGCCAGCACACTGACCCTCTACAACCTAGTGACTTCATTTGCTATCACTCTGCTTTCTCTAAAGTCTTTTAATCACAGCATTTGAAATCATCATGTCAATGAATAATACATTTGAAATGTTTCTTAAAATCACCATTTGAGGGAAGGAATACCATGATCTCCAGAAAATCAACTGCCCTTCTTGATTTACTCCCAGCCTTATTGCCGTATTAACTAAGTGTGTTAGGGAACATTTGAGCTTATAGCATGCCACACATAAATCCAGTCACTCTCTGGTTTCAAAATATGTTCTCTATCAACTCTGCAAAATTATCTAAACTCCCAGAATGCTGATCTCTGTAGGTAAAAAATTTGAAGGCTCACATTTTTTTCTAAAACCATATGAGCTCTCACCATTAAGGACACTGAGAAAAATACCCAGGACAGACCCTTTTGGATGGGGCAGAGTATATAGAGTCCTGGGAAGGGGAGCAGGCTGAGTCTGCTTTGGGGGAAGAGTCAAAGCAAGCAGTAAGCAACTTGAGAAGACTAAGTAGCTGAGGACCATAGGGCAGGTGGATAAAAGGAAGGGAGCCAGGAAAGGAAGATGCAAAATGCTAAATACAAATTCCCTTATCACACATCTTTGACTTAGGACAATTATGGTGAAAATCAAAACTGGGTCATCTTGCTCTAGGCCATTACACACAAAAACAGCCTGGCCCTATGACTATGCGCTATGGTGCCATCCATCAGACTACCTGTCACCCAAATATGTGGCAATTACATACCATAAATATTTATAAATGCGGAAGGTATATCCACACACCTGTGTATCACATATATATGATTATAGGCACTTCTTTAAGTGATAAACCTGAGGCTCTCATAAAGGAGATGCAAAGCAGAAAGTCATCCCATTGGATTTTTAATGGAAAAGATTCTATATATGTCCACATTTCATCTCTATATATTTAGTTTGTTTCACATCTACAACTGTTTCATTTCAGTCAGATATTTTAAAGGCTTATTTGGTCACACATGCACTCTTCCTAAATAAAAGAATAAAAGTAGATCAGGGTAAATCCGTATCTCAAAGCATGAGACCTTGGGTGATCCCTATCAGGAGAGAGTCAGCTTCACCCATGTCAGGCAGCACACTTGGGTGTGGTTACAAAATGCCAGGTTATGAAAACACTAGGTGGGGGACGTAAGTGTTATTTTATCACACAAAATATTTTTGCATTTTCAAACTCCACTTCTCAGACCAACAGGACATTTACATTTAAGGGGCAGCATATATTTCCCCAGGTAAAGAAACCACTTTGTCATTTAGTCTCAGTATTGCAAGTGGATTCACTTGGTGAATATATTTTACACAAACCTATGTCTAGAACTTGTTATGATTTACTTTGTAATCACATATCCAAGAAAGTATCCAAGGATACAAGAAACTAATTTAAATAGTGACCCCTTCCAATTAACTCATCTGCCTAAATCTGTCAGAGGGCTTAGAATCCCAAATCCCTCCAGCACAAATAGCACCCCGTTTCTGCTTCTGCTTGCAGCCTGTGGCTGCCTGGACTTCTGGTATAGGCTGCTATATTTGACTCTGGTTCTTCTCACCACGCCTGGTTTCTGAATGGTTTCTCTATGGTTTCTGAAACTCTTCTGGTCTTTTTAGTTTTTTAGTTCTCATGTTGTTGAGGGAAAGATTACACAACAAAATGAAATTCTCCCAACCCATCAAGCCCTTCTGTCTTAGGACAAAATATCACAGAATGCGTCATTCAGAAACAACAGAAATTTATTTCTCAGAGTTCTGACTTAAGGTGTCAGTTAGTTGAACAAGTGCTCATATTGCGGACTTATTTTTGGGCCCTCATGTGACAGCAGTGTCTCAAGAGCTCTGTTGGGTTTCCTTCATGAGGTCACTAATCCCATTCGTAAAGGTTCGAAACCTTTATGACCAAATCACCATCCAAAGCCCTTCACTTCCTCATACCATCACAGCGCATGTTTAGGATTTCCAACATGTGAATTTGGGGGTGTTACAGATATTCAGATCATCTTCCATCCATCAAAGGATAGGACCCCACCTCTGTGTGGCCTAATTGAGTGAAGAAGGGGAGAGAAACCAACAAGGAAATTTCAAAGTGCAAAAATATATGCTGAAAAAATAACAGTAAGGAAGAAATGAGGAATGAACTAGCAGTAAATAACATAATAATGTAATGTTTACAAAACAAGTAGGATGCACAAAAGCAATCATTTTCTGCATCTCAATTAGATCCATTCAAACCCTGATGAAGATGTGATGCTGCGTATCAGGGTCTGTAAAAGAGAAATGGAGAATTCAGGACAGATTCAGAACTCTGCCACTGAGAAGATAGCAATTAAATCTCCCAGCTCAAGGGAGGTTTAATTATTACCTTCGTGTGTGTGAGGGGCTCCCAAATAGGGTACAAGGGCCATGGAAAAATGAAATTGAGGCTGTGAATAAGACATAGGCATTGGACTCGCCACGCATAAAGCATTAGGCATCGAAGTTCAACATTTTCTGGCTTTGAGTGTTATTGAATTATTGATTCAAAGAATGAACTGAATTAAGGATTCCTGTTCCCCTATTATACCATCTCCAACATCTAAAAAAGATTTCTATTGCAGGAATTTTTTTTTCCTCTAAAGAAGTAAAAACAGAATTAGGTAATTCATCAGGATATGTCTCAAAGAAACTATGTTTTGTTTACAATGTGACAATGATTTAATTTTTGATGTTTCCAAATTTCTTAGTACTTACACTTTTTAACAAAATTGTCATGTCAAAAACATCTTAAGTGTTATATATATTTATATGTGTGTGTGTTTGTGTGTGTATAAACTATGAAAGTGGGGTTCTCCATTGATAAAATATAAATGTATCTAAATTCTACCATTATCCTTTATACCCTTGAAGTTTATAAACAATGGGCATTACCAATTATTTGGTATGTTTAGTAAGAAAAATAACCTTTTCTTTGACACTGTAGAGTAAGTCTAAAGTACCAGAGGAATGTAATACAGTTAGCTTTAGAGAATGTGCAATAGTCAATCATTTTTCAAGAATAGAAGTTATGAGGAATAATTACAAAACTTTCAAGGTTTACACTTAAAGGCCTCAGATTTTCATGTAAAATATGGTGTACATCTTCATTACCTTTCAATTAAGCTAATGGGGAAAAGTTATCAAGTCTATATGTGCAACAATGTTTAAGTCTTTTTTTCTCTTATACCAAGTTGTCTTTAGATGTTTTTTCTACATAAATATATTTATCTGTAACTGTCACTATAAAGACAGCATAATATAGTGTGGGATGGCATTTAATTAAATTGCACAGGCTACTGGGTTACTATTGCTCCTTTTAAATACCCATTTAAGAAAATAAGGAGCAAGAGTAATTTGTGTGTGTGTGTGTGTGTGTGTGTGTGTGTGTGTGTGTATGCCTTTGTAGGTTTATATGACTTCTCCAAAAGTTAGTCCAATCGAGATAAAATTTACACAAAGAAAAATTATGCTTTTAATATTTGTAATTTAATTTAGTTTTGAAAAATTCAGACACAGACTCTTTCCATCAACCCCAAAAAAAGCCTCTTCATGGGCCCACATAATCAGTCTACTTTTTCACTCTTAGCCCCTAAGTTATATGCTTTTATAGGTTTAGCTTAACTATAAAAATAAATAGTTGGTGCTCAATAAATGTTAGTGATTTATTTGGGAAGAGAGAAGTATCTGAATCTGCACAATCTCTCCACTTTGCTTTGCTTGCTAAATTCACATAGATTCAAAATATTTTAAACTTTCGCTCTTTCAAAGCCACTCTTTACAAATTGATGACAGAGTCCCAGACTGGGAAAAAGTATTTGTGAAACAGATCTGATTAAGGGCTTGCATCCAAAACAAATAAAAACTCTTACAGCTCAATAAGAAGACATGCAGCTCAATTTTCTTAATGGAAAATAATTTGAGCAAACATTATCAAAGAAGATGTATCTATAGTAAATAAACATATTGAAACTAAAATTTCTAATCATTAAAGAAATGTAAATTAAAATCATAATGAGATATCACTGCAAACCAACTAGAATGGCAACAAATTTTAAACTAACAATACTCAGTGTTGGGAAGAAGAACAAGAAGAGCGCTCATCTATTCCTGCTGGAATATAAAGTGCCTCAGCCACTTTGGAAAATAGTGTAGCAATCATAAAATGAAACACACATTTAATATTTGACCTATCAATCCCATTTCTAAATCCAAGGGAAATGGAAAGATATGTCCACACCACAATCTGTAGGTTTATTTTTACAGCAGTTTTATTGGTTAAAAACTGGAGACAACCCAATGAATGTGAACTGATGAATGGATAAATAAATGGTGATATGACCATACAATAAATATTACTCAGGTAATAAAAAAGAATAGACTTGATGCACATGACAACACAGATGACTCTTAGAAGCAATATACTAAGTGGAAAAAGTAAAAAAAAAAAACAAAACCTGTATAATTCACTTTATGATATTCTGAAAAAGGCAAAAATTATAGGACAGAAAACAGATCTGGTGGTTACTAGGGGCTTGGCGTGAGAAGGGATTGATTGGTTTCATACGTTTATATTGATAGACTTTAGGGTGAGGGATTCAACATTTCAATTGTGATGTAGGTTACATGACTAAGCTTTTTGCAAAACTTGAGAAATTGTAACTCTTAAAAGGGTAATTTTTACTTAATTATATACTTCAAATATACCTCAATAGACCTGTTTTTTGCAAAAGTAGTACGTATGTGTGTGCATACTCTCATACACATGCACACACAAACACACACACACACACACATTGATGACCACACAACTTGCCTCCCAATGATGATGAGAAATGGTTGGAGGATTTGGCCATTGCGTTCTGTTCCAGTAGCTGACTCTGTGCCATCAGGGCATTTTAAAAAAACTACCACCACAACCACCATGAGTCAGCACTGCCCGCCTCTGCCCCAATCATACAGCCAAGCTTTTCACATTGTATTTGCCTTGATATTTTTTTTTTCTCTTTAAGCACTAAAGTGTCAAGTTAGTGGCCCAGCCTCCCCCTGTCCTAATATGTTTCCCTTGCCCTTTGACGGGATCTTTAAGCCAGAGTCATTTTCTGCAGGGAGATAATGGAAATATTATGGGCAGATTACAGTGCACATGTGCACAGTAAAGCTTTTACTTAAATGGAACTTACCCACAAAAGTAGGATCCCCAACATCACCGCAGTGGGGCCAGGCGGTGATGGCTGAGGAAAGAAATTATCAGGAGGATTCATTTCCACCTCACTTTAGACCTTTTGCTTGAATTCCTTCTATAAAAATCTCTTCTTTTTCCTTGACCATTAATACTGATAATTATATCTGTATTTCTTAAGAATATTATGAGTTGCCATTTCTGCATAGTAGCAGATTGAATTTATTCACCTTACGGATATATTATTATCACAGATAATAACTGCAGCATGATAATTATCATTAATTATTCATTTGGATTAAGAGGCAAATAGGCTTGTATTCAAGGGTCTTCCAGCGCACCGTTCATTGTTCCTGAGCCCTGTGTGCCAGTGTGACTAATTCATACTCTTTTCTGAGCCACTGTTGACATCTGACGGGTCCCATATGTATTTGTTTGAAAATATAATAAAAGGAATAAGTGCACCATTTCAGGATGGAGTCACTAAAATAGACATATGGTTTCTTCTTTGCCCTTAAAGTGAGGGTATGCAATTGTCTGTTAAAACCAGGCGGCTGTGAGCATTGCTTCGGAGATGTGAATGCATTCCTGTTCTTTGCATCCTTGCCTCAGACTATTTAAGCTCATATAAGCTTGTGTATTTACATAATAGCTTTTTGCAAAAATAATAATGTGGTAAGTCACATGCTTTATCCTTCATTGAACAAAATGTTTTAGCAGGGTTGTTTGTGCTTGTGTTTGAGGCTGACTTAAGTTGAATGTGCCAAAAGGGCCTTTGCAAAGTTTAGAAAAATCTCTAGAGAAATCAGGGGAAAGGGGTGATAGAAACAGAAAACACGATGATGCATCTTCCAACAGGCATGGCTTTTGGTAATTTTTTAACTACCATGCACCAAAATTGAGACAAGTACACATTCACAATGTCTCTTTCCTTTTCTCTTGGTTTTAGTCCTAACGTTTTTGTCAGCTGTCATTCATATTTATACCTTGAAAGTAGATATCAATGATAGTTTGAAAACCTTGCCCATTAACTAACATTACAGGAGGCATTTCTTTAGTATCCTTAACAGAGTTAGAACTGCCTTTTGAAATGACTGCAGGGTTTTTTTCCTTTTTTGTCTCTATTGGCTCTGCGTGCGAGGGGCTACTCCAGTGAGCTAACTGCTGCTTTCGAGAGACTTCAGCTTCTATTTGTCAGTACGCCTTAATGCTGCCATTCCCATTCATTTTGTCCTCGGCACATCCCACTGAGGGCAGCGAGCGTTACTCCCATTGAGAGCTGGGGAAGTTGAGGCACCAGAAGTTAAAGTTATGTAATCAGGAGCACACGGTGGTACAGACAGGCCAGAAACCCAGGTCTCTGACTCTTGGCTCCTCTCTCTGTGCCTCTCTGAGTGCAGCGTGAATTGTTTGATGTGGATGAAGAAGAAACATAGGGAAGAACTTTGAAAAGTTTACCAGATGGAACTGTTGTGAATCAGAGCAGGAGGGGACCTCCCGAGTAACGACTGAAGCTGGACTGGGTGGCTCCAGGCGTTTCTCTCAGTGTTGCTAGCAGGGCACTGGCTACTCTGCCTCCTCCTGTTGCTCACGTAATAAACTCCGGTGTGGTCGTTCAAGTCAAGGAGGGGTCAGAGACACCTCTGTGGGCAGTACATGCACGTCTGCTGATGTAGGCTGTGTTCCTACACCCAAACAGTATGTTTACTCTGTCACGCTGCTACTAGTTAGTCCTGAATAAACACTTGCTAAATACTAATCACTACATCAAGCAGTGTCCGGACATCATCTGTAGAAAAATAGGTGCCCAAAGCAACTGTTCCTTGAAGAGTTGTTAGGAAGATGTCTCACTCCATGAGAGCTTCTTTTGGTGTTTTGGTGGGGTTTTTTGTTTGTTTGTTTGTTTGTTTGTTTTTTTGACATTTGCAAAGTAGGAGAAGACCCTTAAAACTTTTCTTCTTGGCAATCTTGACTTTTAAGTTCATTATCCATTTACTTCCCCTACAAGTATTTGAGCACCCCCCAATGGTGGCAGCTGTACTCCATGTGTTGGGGGATGGACGTTGAGGATCACTCATGCCCCTGTAACAGAGCGCCTTCAGCCCTGTGACTTTTAAACAACAGAAGGGTATTTCTCACAGCTTCTCAGGAGGCTGGAAACCGAGATGGAGGCGCCTGCAGACCTGGTCTCTAGCCAAGACCTGCTCCCTGGCTCATAGCTGTCTTCTGTGTCCTTAGGCGTCAGAGGGGTGAGGGAGCTCTGTGGGGCCTCTTTTATAAGGGCATTAACCCCATTCGTGAGGGCTCTGCCCTCACGACCTCATCACCTCCCATAAGGCCCCACCTCATAATACCACCACACTGGGGCTTAAGTTTCAACACAGAACTTTGATGGGACACAAACATTCAGTCTCCACTGGGCAGTGTACATTTTAGTGGGGGGCACAGATGATCCACAAACATGTCCTATTTTATAGTAGTGAAAAGTGCTATGCAGAAAAATCATGTGGTGGAAGGCAGTAAAGGAGAGGTCTAACTGGGGCAGCTCCTTAAATGGGGGAGAGAGGGAAAGCACAGCCAGGGAATGTGAAATGAGCAAAGATGCTGATGAGAGTAGACTCTGGGGTCCATCCCAGGCAGAAAGCCAGCAACTGCCAAGGGGTTCATGTGAGTGAGGCGTTTCAAAAGAAGAATTAGAACCCGCAAAGCATCTTGCACCAAATAAAAATGTTCTTGCTGATGATATTTAATTTGTTGTCAGCCTCTTTAATTTCCCTCTGAACATTTCTCTCTCTTGCTCTGAATGTGATTCTCTTCTGGCTGAGTCTCTTTGATCTGATTGTTTATGTATTTCTTTTTGGCCATGTTATGTTGGCATTTCTGTCAACCTTCTATAAAATCAGATTCTAAAAATGGAATCTTCCTCTAATAGTCATGATCACTTGAATATAAAATAACCTGGCACATGGAAAACTAGCACAGTGAATTACAGCTGCTTTACAATTGAATTACAATAAGTTTTGATGGGTTGGAGGAAGAGGTCAAATTACATGAATTATCTCTCCTGATGCATTCCATTTTTCTGAAAGGAATGCTGATTTTAAAGAAATTACAAAATGAAATCATAAATTGTAAAAAATAATTGACTTTAAAAAATAATAGCTAAGAACTAGCATTTCTTGAAAGCCCTCCTTATACAAAAAGCTCCATAGAGAACGTAGAATGTCCTAATCCTTATAGACTCCTACTCAGTGGGCATTATTACCCCATTTTCAGGTACTGAAATTGAACAGAGTAACTGTTTCCCTGCCAAGTTTCCCTTGCTGCAGAGCTTGTGCTCTTAACCAACATCTCCTATATATAGTCGGGAGACGGCAAGGGAGCCTAAGCGTCGGGTGCATTGTCAGATTTCTATTTAAAATAGAGAATTCTGGCAGCAATGTAAAGGGTGGGTTGGGAAGGGAGGAGCCTGGAGTTAAGAACAGTGAAAGGTAACTTCAGTACAGGAGAAAGATCTTGCACTAGCAGCATCATGGTAATTACAGTAATGAACTGCTCCCCTCTGGAGGGTGTTTATGGCTTCCCCTTTCCAAAATTGGGTGAATAAGGTAGAAATGCCTATTCAGATAAGCCACAGAGTAATAACTTGACTGTGTTTTATGTACTCAGCCGATAGCAGAACACTGCCCTCTATTGCCTTTTGTCTCGTGGTTCTCAGTGGTCCAAACTATACCAGGAAAGGAGGTACTTCCTGCCACTTAGTGGCACAGCTGTGCAGAGACTGACATGTGCTTCTGGATGACCAATAGTGGGGTCCCAACTAAATTATCAGGTCACCACGCCACTCAGGAATCTCCACCGGCACCCGTAAAGCAAATATAGGCTTCAGCAATCTGCCCTGACAGAAGTGATGAAGAGGCTGATATGTTTGCACAACCACACAATTTTCAAACTTTATTGAAAATGTTAGTAACTGTAATTCAGCTCCCTAATTTAAATCGCCATAGAGAAAATACTGAATATACTTTTTTTGCCTTGCTCTTGAAAAGATGGAATAATTATGTATATAAATGGCTTCTGCGTGCTTCATGTAAAAAAGACATTATATACCTATAAGTCAAACAGAGTGTAAGAGAGAAATAGATGCCACGTAGTAATGATAAGAACCCATAATATCTGCATGTAGGTGGATACAAAATTGCCACTCATTACTCCAATGAGAAGAAAGTTAGTAGGCAATTAGCAACTGCAAATGCCAAGTGGAAGGATAATTTGTAAGACAATAATAAACATAGTCTACCCAATGAGACAGAAAGAAAGAGGAGGCAGAAGTGCCAATAAAACAAGCTGAGCAGCCATGGAAAAGATTGCCTAAGCACAATGAAGAAATAAAGCGAATCTCCCCCATTCCTCATCATAACTTCCAGCATTTTAGGTTTTCAGCTTTTTCTGGACTAGCCGTGGCAATAGCCAAGTTTAGAAAATTATAGTAATAATAAGCCACATTATGTGAAAAATCTTGCTTTCAGCCAATTAAATATCACCAGGACCAATTCGCAAAACAAAGCAAGTTCTTCTGGAAAAAGAAATAGAAAGCAATGATTCAGCCCTTGAAAATCAAAGAACAAATAACTATACAATCAGTGAAGAAGGGCCTGAGGGATATAAATCAGTCTGCTCGGCTACATCCACAATCACAGAAAATAATTACAGTGCAGAATTTTTAAAATTAAGAAGCACAATGACTGGAAAGATAATCTCAGAGTGTCTAATGTATAAACTAATTTTCAGTATTTCCCTGACCTAATGTATTCCAGGCCAATTAAAATATGTCTTAGATTCAATGACCTTTTCCATAATCTATTCATTATGCAGAAGAGTTTTTTATACTTGTGGAGATAAAACTATTTATGTGTGTCATCTATACCATCAACAAAATCTAGAAATAAAAACATGGACGAACATGTCTTAAGTAATTTAAAAAATTCTTAAATGTGCACTTAACTACACACTCACAATTATTTATCTTATTTAATCCTCCACAGCCCTATAAAGTGGGCAGTATTATTTCGTATCTTTGTGATGAAATTGAGCCTTAAGACTAATTTCTTCTCAAAGTGAAACTGGATTTTAAACTCAGATCCATCAGATTGTTAAACCTGAACTTAGAGAACAACATGGATTATAGTTGGAAGGTAAGAGGAGCCCAAGTTCAAACAGACTAAGTTAGAATCCTGGCTTGTTCGTACCCCATCCCTATTTAAAATCTTTTAAAAGCTTAGTCCACTAAATCCCCACTGTGGTCTTATGAAAGGAGATGAATGTGAAGAAATAGGTGATGGTGATGATGAGGAAGAGGATGGTAAAGGTGATGACAATGATATTACCCACTTTACAAAAAAATGAGAAAATAAATAACCTATGCAGAGTTACCTGGCAAATCAGTCTATTTAAGAAGATCATTTAGTTATTCTACTTATATCCTGGAACATTTTTCACCACCTAAATACCATCATTCACAGCTTGGCTATTTAGCTTTCTAGTGGTACACAAATTGCCATTTTTATATATTAATAACTATCTGAAACATTTACTAACCATTTCGTAGTCTCATGGATCAAGAGTGTGAATCTAGTCTAGCTGCATCCCCTGCTCAGGGTGTCACCAAGCTGCAATCTAGATGTCAGCTAGACTGCATTTCTTTCTGGAGCTCATGGTCTATTCCAATTTCGCATAGCTTTGACAGAATTCAATTCCTTGTGGGTGTAGGACTAATGTTTCCATTTTACTGACTCTCAGCTTCCCATGGCCACTACATTTCTGTGCCATAAAGCCTCTTCACAGACCCTCTCACAACTTAGCAGCTTACTTCTTTAAAATCAAGATATCTTTTAGTATCAACTAGAGATCTTGCCTAATTAGGTCAGCCCACCTAAGATAATTTCCCTTTTGGGGAGTTCAACTAATTAGAAGCTTTAATTATACATGCATTGTCTCTCCATCTTTGCCATATGACATAATAAAATCACAGGGATCATATCCCACAACCTTTGGTATATTCTATGGTAGAAATAACAGGTCTTGTCCTCACTTAAGGGGATGAGGTTATACAAATCCATGATTCACTGGGATTGCCTTAGAATTAGGCCTACCACATCAGCTTTAACATCACCTCCTTTGGTAATCTTCGATGATACCTACAAGTGAATCACTGTCCAACTTCCATCTTTCTTCTAGTACTTTCCATCACAGAATTTATCACACAATGTTGTGATGGTTTATTTCCCACTACATCCCAAGTCCTTCCTGCCAAAAATTTTGCCACATTCACCACCATATTCCCAGCATTCTGCTCAATGGCTGGCACGTTGTCAGCATGTACTATATGGGGGCAAGCAGTATTTCTTCAAAAATAGCCCTAAAATTCAGGGTTAATATATTAAAAGTGAAAACTATGAAGTAGTATATATATTTTTATGCATACAAGCTGGGGTACAGGCCAGAGGTGTGGGGCGGCGAGAGGGTTCACCAGAGACAGAGTGGGGAGCAGAACAGGGAGATTGGCAGAAATACACTGCTGAGGGAGCAGCGGGCAAGGCAGGAGAGGTCTGCTGCGCCATGTGGGAATCTCCTTGGCCAGGCATCGAACTTGTGTTGCCGTTGCCAACAGCTCCCACAATTTTAAAACTTACTTACCGGCAAGGAAGTCTATAAGGAAAGCAACATAGACTATTTTGTAGCAAACTAAAGGGCAAGGTTGAGATGATAGAAAATAGGTCAGCAGGAGAAAATATTTTAAAATCCCAAGCCATAATTCTACCATGGCTTACCCTAGATAAGCAATTTAAAGCTATAGTGGAAAAACTAAACTGGCACTTATCATTACCATTCACTTAAAAATCCACAGTGTTATGTCTGCATTCATAGGTCATTTCAATTCCATAAGATACCCTTGAAAAGTACATCTGAAATTTCCAGGGAGATTCCCATATGGTGCAGCAGACCTCTCCTGCCTCGCCCACTGCTCCCCTTAGCAGTATACTTTGGTCGATCTGCCTCTTCTGCTCCCCAGTCTGTCTCTGGTGGATCCTCTCACCACCCCACACCTCTGGCCTGCACCTCAGCTTTTATGCATAAGTAAATAAATCTTTAAAAAAATACATGTGAAATTTATCTTAACTTTTTCATAAGTAGAAGCACAGAATCACTCAGGTATTTTTACAAGCTATAGGTGAAACTTCCTAAAGTTTAAACTATTTTTTAGCCTTTATTCATGTAAACATTCACAAGGTTGACAACATTTCAAAGGTCTTTTGCTCTGTTTCTGAGAGAGTCTGTCACTGGGATAATCACAAAAAAAGCGTCATCTCTATAACTATTTAAAACTGAAAAGACATGCGCAGACTTGGGAAGACATTCAAATGTTGCCTACAGCAGTCTTTTTTCAAAGTTCTAAGAAGACCCCATAACCAGTTTATTGCTCCATTAAACAAAAGTATATCTTCCCCTGACATGACTTCAGAATTCTGTTAGTGAAGGACCTTGTTTCAGAATTCCCAAAGAGAAACTTTGTAAATCATGTATGAAAATAAATGTGAATCCAAACACTCTGGGCTACTCAGTGGGGAGAGAAACAAAGGATGAAAAAGAAATCCGTTTGGTCATTTAAAAAGTTTTAATAATAAATAAATACAAATAAGAAACCGCACCTAAAAGGCTAGGGTTTGTTTTTTATTCTGCGCCCTACCTGTATTTGCACACAGATGCACAGTAGTTCTATACACAGCCATTTGTGTTCTGTTGCCCTAGTAAGAAGAGCTAGAGAAAGGAAGAATCTCAAGGGCCAACAAAGCTTTTGCGGGCAGAAGAGAAATTGGCAGTATAATGATATCTCAAATCTATATTTGTCAGCCTCTTACAGTAAACTCTGCTTTCTACTGTCTATTAATAGTTGGCACTTCTGCAAATCTGTAGTTCAAAGATAGCTGATGTCCATAATGATGACCTGAGGGCTGCAGGAACCCAGAGAGCTTCCTGCCCCATCAGAGGTCACGTGTCCTCTGTGGCCTGAGCTCCCACCATTCCAGACAGCACATCCCAGCAGGAAGCACGATGCCTTTCTTTGTCTCCAGTACAGCAGCATAGAGTTTCTTCCTCTACAGCATGGAGCTGCCCTCAGAGTGGGGGACTCCGTAAAAACTTTTTGAGTTAATGAATGGACATCAATGCTATAGGATTTTTTTTCCACTTATGCTTATTTTAACTCCTCAGGCTACAGTGGAAGACACTTTACTCCCGTGCATATTGGTGATTTTCCTCTGAATTCTCGGGGATTTTATCCTTCCTCGCATATCCTATACTAGTATGTGCTACACTCTGTCCAAAGGCCTCTTGGGATGTCTTTCACACAGCCTGTTTCTTCATGCTCTCATTGCCTACAGCAGTATCTAGCATGTCAGAGGTGTTCAATAAACAATTTCCAAACAGATGAATCAATCATAAGTGAATAAATGGTTTGTCCTACAGTTCCTATTCTGGGTTGCAGTAAAAGATCCTCCACTGTTTGCATACATATGCTTTATTCTAACTTTGCACCTGTCATTCTGAAATTTTTCCCTAGTGTTCCTTCTTTCCTGAATGTCACTCATGTTTGAGTCCTTCAGTAGACATTCTTTCCTTTCTCCAAACCCAATTTCAAATCTCCCTTCCTCCAGGAAGTCTTCCCTGATGCTCTTGCCCGTGGTCTCTCTCATTCCAAATGCTGATACTACTGAGGCTGATCCTCTACTCCATTATTTCTCCTCACAAAAAGCCTGAAAATTCAATGTAATGAGTAAAATGTTCATTTAGGAATCCCAGTGCTTTATGTTCAAGATGAAAATGTTAGATTTAATCATGGAAACTTGAGATATTTGAGATAAACCTATATATTCCTAATAAAAAAGGAGAATAGAAATGTGAACATGTTCATTTTACCCAAAAGTCTAATATTTTTGCTCAACACTAAATAATGACTAAAAATCTATTTAATTTGCTTTCTTAAGTAAGAAAACAAAAAGCAGCTGTAAAAATTTTGAGGCAACTTGTTAACTGACTAAATTTTAATTTTTAAAATAGCTTTCCCAAATGCTAAATAGACAAAGTCCTAAGCTTTGGGGTTCATGAAATACAGATAACACAGTTTTACATGTTTTTAAAGTCATCCAATCAATTCATTAGTGAGTGTTTCTTTCAAGGTTTGTAAAGGCACTTGCAGCAAGGGTTGTTTTTCGCCCACGATAACCAAGTTAGACTTGACAGCTTGTTTACAATAGTACCCTGAAGACACATTCTACGGTGCTCAACTATATAAATATACATTTGAGATACACACTCGGGCTCATAACATTTGTTAAACATCTGAAACATGAAGCCAATTTGGTTAGTGTGTTCTTTGTACTCTTTAAAGAGTGTGACGGGAATGGATCTCTAGACCTTACAAGTGCAACCAGTGCACTCCTACTTCAATTGGCATGTACCACTGCGGAAGTCAGAAAGTAATTCGGAAACCCAATGAAGAGAAAGAGATGGACGGACCAAAGAGACATTGTGAAAACAGATGGCAAGCAGAGATGGAACACCAGGATGAGAAATATGAGAGGTACAAGGAAATGGTCTTAGCTCCAGCATACTTTTGCAGAGTCTAAATTTCTATCATTAAAAATTCATCCCTTTGGATCAAAACATCCTCAGTAATATTCTGTTAAAATGTAAACACTACCTGGAATAGCAATGCAGATCAGCTATTAGCATCGTAGGCTCACAACAAAAGTCAAAAATATCTCTGAAAAAGCAAGAATAGGTTTGAATGAAGACTTGTAAGACTAGTGATGAAATAGAGTGTCCTGGCGGACTTTCACCAATTCCCTAGGCACCCATTCTATTCAAATGTCTTTGAAATAGCTCTAGAAGTTCCCAAAGGGGGCTTTCATCTTTGTTTCAAAAACTTTCTCCTGCTTACCTGCTTTCCTCCTGCTGTGTGCCTACCATTTTGGTCACTTTGTACCAGTAGATAACCAAACGGGCATCTATGCTGAGACCACCAAGGACTCTATGATGACAACCTCTGCCATCCATGCATGTCACCTCCGTTGCCAGTACCTTGGTGCTGCAGTGGTTGATGCCCATTTGGAAGAAATTCATGTCTTTCCTAAGAAGTTGTCTTTCCTCTCAGTCAAAACTCTAGCAAACCCATAGGTCTGTGTCTTGAACCTTAACGGATCAGCATTTTACAAGTCTGCTCACTATTTTGTTATAATCTGTGTACCCAGGATTCTGCTTAGAATCATTTGAGTTGGGTCATGAGGATAAGTTTGGTGAAATCCAAGAAAAGGCTCTTTTCATCTCCCTCTTTGGATGCTTTTCCTCTGAGAAGCACCATATTCCTCATACAGACAGAAAAATAGGGAGACTTTCAGGTAAAAACTTGTGATTTAAAAATATCCTCCTAATTTTTTTCTCTCCTAAAAACTTACTAAAACTACAGAAATCTGAGCTGTCTGATCAACATTGTCTTTTGTCTTTCAGTGTTCTTATGAAGAAGTTTAACCCACATGTACTCTTAATTCTTTTTTTTTCTTTTTTTTAAACTTAATTTATATCATTTACATTACTGGGTAGCCCCCATAGGTTTCCCACCACCAATTCACCTGTGAACCATCACCATAGTCCCTTGTGCTCTTTTCTCTGCTATTATGGTCTCTTTTCCTCCCCCTCCCCTATAGAATGTCTCTTACTTGTGGTTGTCTGCTAGTTTTTGCTTTTGTTATGTTTTGAGTGCTATTTTCTCTTTCTGATTTCTCGTTTGGCCCTCTTATAGTCCTCCTATAAGTAATGCCATTTGATAGTTTTCTTTTTCCTTCTGGCTTATTTCACTGAGCATGATCCCTTCTAGCTCCATCCATATTGTTGAGAATTGCGGTACTTTATCATTTTTGATTGCTGAATACTACTCCATTGTAAACATATACCACATTTTCTTGATCCAGTCATCAATTTTGGGTCATTTGGGTTGTTTCCATGTTTTAGCTATTGTAAATAGTGCTGCGGTAAACATAGGTGCGCATGTGACCTTTTGGATTATTGTTTTTGTGTCCTTTGGGTATATTCCTAGGAGTGGGATCGCTGGGTCATATGAAAGCTCCATTTTTAGTTGTTTGAGGAACTGCCATACAGCTTTCCATAGAGGTTGGACCAGTTTGCATTCCCACCAACAGTGGAGGAGTGTTCCCTTTTCTCCACATCCCCGCCAACATTTGTTGTTTTCTGCTTTTTTTTAATGTGTGCCATTCTTGTTGGTGTAAGGTGGTATCTCATTGTGATCTTTATTTGCATTTCCCTGATTATGCAGGATGCTGAACATTTTTTCATATGTTTGTTTGCCATTTGTACTTCTTCTTTGGAGAAGTGTCTTTTAAGTTCTTCTGCCCATTTTTTGACTAGATTTTTTGCTTTGTTTCTGTTGAGTCGTGTGAGTTCTTTGTAGATTTTTGTGATCAGACCTTTGTCTGTAGTATGGAGTGCAAATATTTTCTCCCAGCAGGGGGCTGTCTATTTGTTTTGGTGAATGTCTCTTTTTAGTTTGACGTAATCCCAGCTGTTTATCTTTTCCTTCACTATCTTTGCTATGGGGGCTCTGTTTTTAAAAATGTTACTAAGATGTAGGTCTTGTAGTGTTTCGGCTATGTTTTCTTCTATATAATTTATGGTTTCAGATCGTATGTCCAGGTCTCTTATCCATTTTAAATCAGTTTTTGTGCATGGCGTGAGGTAGCAGTCTAGTTTCATTTTCTGCAGGTAGTAGTCCAGTTTTCCCAGCACCATTTGTTGAACAAACTGTCCTTGTTCCATTGTATGTTCTTTGCACCTTTAGCAAAGATTAGCTGTCCGTATATATGTGGGTTGATTTCTGGGTTTTGTATTCGATTCCATTGGTCTGTATGTCTATTTTTGTTCCAGTACCATGTAGTTTTAATTATTATGGCTTTGTAGTATAGTTTGGAGTCCGGGAGGGTGATACCACCATTCTCCTTTTCGGTGAGAAGGACTTTGGCTATTCGAAGTTTTTTGTGGTTCCATATGGACTTCATCAGTATTCATTCTACCTCTTTGAAGAATGTCATTGAGATTTTGATTGGAATAATGCTGAATCTGTAAATTGCTTTCAGTAGTATGGCCATTTTGATAATATTAATTCTTCCAATCCATGAGCAGGGGCTATCTTTCCATTTCTTTATGTCTTCTTCTATTTCTTTGAATAGTGTTTTATAATTTTCTTTGTATAGGTCCTTTACCTCTTTTGTTAGGTTTATTCCCAGGTGTTTGATTTTTTTGGTTTCAATTGTAAAAAGGGTGGTTTTCTTGATTTCCTCTTCTTTGGATTGATTATTTGCATATAGGAAAGCTTCTGATTTTTGTGTGTTGATTTTGTATCCCCCTACTTTACTAAATTGATTATTTTGATTAGATGATCTGTGGAATTTTTTGGGTTCTTTATGTATATTATCATATCATCTGCAAATAGTGATAGCTTTACTTCTTCTTTCCCCATTTATATTCCTTGTATGCTTTTCTCCTGTTTATTGGTCTGGCTTGGACTTCCAGTATTATACTGAAAAACAGTGGTGACAGTGGACAACTTTGTCTTGTTCCAGTTTTCAAAGGAATGGCTTTCAGTTTTTCACCATTGAGAATGATATTGACTGTGGGTTTGTTTTATATGGCCCTTATTATGTTGAGGAATGTTCCTTCTATCCCTAGAATTTCTAGGACCCTCATCATAAAGGGATGTTGAACTTTGTCAAATGCTTTCTCAGCATCTATTGATATGACCATACGGTTTTCATGTTTCTTTTTGTTGATGTGTTGGATTACATTTATTGATTTTCTGATGTTGAACCATCCTTGTGCCCCTGGGATAAATCCCACTTGGTCATGGTGAATTATCTTTTTGACGCATTGTTGGATTCTATTAGCTAAAATTTCATTGAGGATTTTGGCATCAGTGTTCATTAGAGAGATTGACTTGTAGTTTTCTTTTTTTGTGCTGTCCTTGTTTGGTTTTGGTATTAGGGTAGTGTTGGCTTCATAGAATGTATTTGGTAGTATTCCTTCCTTCTCAACTTTTTGAAAGAGTTTGTGTAAGCTAGGCACTAGCTCATTTATGAATGTTTGGTAAAATCATTTGTGAATCCGTCTGGTCCTGGGCTTTTGTTTTTGAGGAGTGTTTTGATTACTGTTTCTATTTTGGTGCTTGTAATTTGTTTAGGTGCTCTGTGTCTTCAATCAGTTTGGGTTGGGAATCCTGTCTGGAGAGAAAATTCAAAGAAAATTGCTTTCCATCCTGAGACTGGTTAGATCCATGCCAACAATAGACTGGGGAAGAAAAAAGACATATTTAAACATAAAATACCTCAGCTACCTTCTCAGAAAATACTAGAAGATCTGCTATACCGAAACAAGGAAGTAACACAGAAAGATAAAAATGAGAACCAGGAACAAATCTCCCTGGGAGGGGTAAGGAAATGATTACGAGATTAAAGAACAGCCAGTCCAAACATGTGGGCTGAAGGCTCTGGGAGAAACTTCTTTTTTTTAATCATTATATTAATTTTTTTTAATATATATCCTTTACATTATTGTATATTCCACGTTGGTCTCCCACCACCAATTCACCCGTGAACCATCACCATAGTCCCAAGTGCTCTTTTCTCCCCTGTTTTTGTCCCTCTTCCTCCCCCTCTCCTACAGAATATCTCTTATTTATGGTTGCCTGCTAGTTTCTGTTTTTGTTTTGTGTGTTATTTTCTCCTCCTGATCTCTTATTTGGCTCACGTATGTTCCTCCTATAAGTGAAACCATTTGATATTTTTCTTTTTCCTTCTGGCTTATGTCACTAAGCATGATCCCGTCTAGCTCCATCCATGTTGTTACGATTGCATTACTTTGTCATTTCTGATTGCTGAATAGTATTCCATTGTGTACATGTACCACATCTTCTCAATCCAGTCATCAATTTTGGGGCATTTGGATTGTTTCCATATCTTAGCTATTGTAAGTAGTGCTGCAATAAACATAGGTGTGTATGTGTCCTTTTAGATTACTCTTTTTGTGTCCTTTGGGTATATTCCTGTGAGTGGGATCGCTGGGTCATATGGAAGCTCCATTTTTAGTTGTTTGAGGAGCTGCCATAAAGCTTTCCATAGAGGTTGGACCAGTTTACATTCCTACCAACAGTGTGGGAGCGTTCCTTTTTCTCTACATCCTCGCCAACATTTATTGTTTCCTGTTTTTTTAATATGTGCCATTCTTGCTGGTGTAAGGTGTTATCTCATTGTGGTTTTATTTGCATTTCCCTGATTATGAGGGATGTTGAACTGAAACATCTTCCAAAAAGTAGAATTTTTGACAAACTGCAGTGAATGAAGGCATTGAGAAGAGATTTAGGCAACTGGCAAAGTATATTGTAGTGAATCTATAACAAAAATGTGAAACACTGAGGAAGCAAACAGGTAAGATTACACTAGTCAACAAATTTTTACAAAAGCCATATCACTGAAATAAAATTAGTAATTTCCGGGCCTCCCTGGTGGCGCAGCGGTTAAGCGCTGCGCTGTGGAGCTGTCGGCAGTGGCGACGCGAGTTCGACGCCCAGCCGGGGAGAATCCCACATGGCGAGGCAGACCTCTCCTGCCTTGCCCGCTGCTCCCCTCAGCAGTGTATTTCTGATCTGCCTGTTCTGCTACCCGCTCCTTCTCTGATGAACTCTCTCGCCACCCCACGCCTCTGGCCTGTACCCCAGCTTGTATGTATAAATAAAAAATAAATCTTTAAAAAAAAAATAAATAAATAAAATAAAATAAAATAAAATTAGTAATTTCCTATCAATTTGTATGTGCTCAACATGAATATGACAGTCAAATTCTAATTTTGGATCTAGTTTTTTTGTAATCTGCAATAAATTGATGTTTACCTCTCAAAATGCATGCCAATAGTAATAGGCCTATGGTTAAGACCTGAAAAAATCAAGTCATAGACTACTTTTAGATTTCTTCGCTTGTCTCTTGTACAGTGTTCAGGAGCATCTCTGGGGAGTGCCAACAGTAGTCAGCCAGCATTGTAGCGGGACCATTTTCCCTGGTATCTTTGTTCAATTGATGTGATATCTTGATGAAAACGTTCACCATGTTCATCACTAATCATACCACAGTTTTCAGGGAAGAAATCCAGATAGAAATGAAGGAAGTGGATCTTTAGAGATATATTGCTGCCGAATTTCTGATACTGCATCAGCATGTCTCCTATTAGTTCTTTGTAGTTTTCTGCCCTAACATTCCCAAGAAAGTTTGTAGACACTAGATGAAAAGCATTCCATTCTTATTTCGCATCACCCTGCAGCAAGTTGTTGAACCAGTCATCTCAATGCAGACGGAATGTTCGGGTAGACAACTCTCGACTTCTTTTGCTTCATTATTCTGCTGGAAAGAGGAGGACCCAAGCAGAAGTAACAGTCTTTTATGTGGCTGCTTGGCTCTCTCCACACCACGGGGACTGCAAACGTCATTGATGGTCTTTTGCCATTTAACCACCATAAAAGCTATGTTGTACATGTGGCACAGCATCTATGCGGGACCCAAAGCTTGTCTTGGTCACCATCCTTGCATCCAAAGTCAAGATAATAAGCCTTCTTCACTTGAGAAGTTATCCTTTTCTTCTGCTTGGCAAATGTTACTTCCCCACAAATAGAGCAGAAATTGGCCATGCTATGAACGCCCTTTCGAGGCATTACTGTTCTGCATTGTGCCTAAATGGATAAAATAATAACAGTTCTATGGAACCGTGGTTTAAACTGTCTCTCACAAAGTCTGGAATATTTTCAATGCTCAACCTTTCGAACAGGGCTTTATATAGTGCACTGATGACGTCAGCTTACTTAAGCAGCTGCCTGGCAGTAATATTACTTTGCATCAGAAAATGATGCAATTGGGCCTCCCTGGTGGCGCAGCGGTTGAGCGCTGCGCTGTGGAGCTGTCAGCAGCGCGCGATGCGAGTTCGACACCCGGCCAGGGAGAATCCCACATGGTGGGGCAGACCTCTCCTGCCTCGCCCGCTGCTCCCCTCAGCAGTGTATTTCTGATCTGCCTGTTCTGCTCCCTACTCTATCTCTGGTGAACCCTCTCGCCACCCCACGCCTCTGGCCTGTACCCTAGCTTGTATGCATAAATAAATCTTTAAAAAAAAAAGAAAATGATGCAATCCACTCTGGATGATGTGTGCATGATGGTATTATGCAATGCGATGCAATATTACATCATTCTAGGCTGATTTAGGATGTTGTTGCAGTCCTACTGGATAAATTTACACGATGAAACATATAAAATGAATAATATGAAATATCTTCAAAACGAGAGCTCATAAAAAATTTTCAGGGTGATATTCATGTTCAGCACACCAAGATACTACAGATTTGGACCTTTCTAAGTCAGTGATGATCTCACTATTGGCCAGTATTATTTTAATAATAATATTGCCAGAAATAGTTTTAAAATGTGTAGCAAAGGAAAGGTAATCACTTTTTATCTCGTGGTTTAGCCTTGATGGTACACAGAGTCAAAATAATACCCATGCTGAATGCTAATCTAGTCCAAAATTTTAAATGACAATATTGAGAGGATGGGGTATAGCAGTGGGCATTTATGTATGGTGGACACAAGGAAGTCAAGATGGTAGATGCTAATCTTCCATGTGGGAAGTTAGTTGGTAATGTCCTTCTGGAAAAGTCAAGAAGCATCAATACTATCATGTTATTTAGAAGTGTGGAGGTAACCACCAACAGAATGAGCTTACAATATTAAAAGTTTTAGCCTCTGAAGAAGAGCGAGTGGAGAGGGGAAAGGCTAATGACCACAGATTGTTATCAAAACTTGTAGGCCTGGGGGACTTTTTAAAGTATAAACAAATACATAGCTAATAAAACTAATACCTTAAAAGTGTTAATCAAGCCAACTCTTAGGAAAGTCAGCTCGATAAGCTAACTCCCAGGTGAACGCAAAATGGTATAAGGCGAAAATGAAGGAGGAGGTATTTGAAGTGTGCCCACCGTGTTACTGTCCTGACTTTTAATCAGGGTTTTCTGGCATAGATATTGTGTCACTATTTTACAGGTGAGAAAACTGAGACTGGGTGATTTTAAGTGATTTGTTTGAGACCACAGTTCATTTCACTCACTTATTCAACAAATACTTATGGATTGTTTCTTCTATACTAGCCAGACTAGAATTCAGCATAAGTTCATTTGAACACTATGTTTTTAATCTATGTTCTTTTCTAATCTCACTCTGTCTTCCATAAAAACAGATCCCTAGAACTAGAGACATCCCATGGATAGACTCTCTTAAATAATATGACTTCAAAGGCTTTGGGAGGTTTTAAAAAATACATAATTCTAACTATGCAAGTGAGACTAATTTAAAAGTAAGGAGGAAATGAGATTGAAGGTCAAAGTACCCAAAATAGTTACAAGAATAAATCCCTCATGAGCTCAGATTTTTAATATACCAAGTAAGCCAGAAAGAGCTAATGACCTCAAAAAAGAGTACAGAATATAGGCACTAAAGCTGTAGAATTGAGTCACTTACAAGTGGATCCTTGTAAAATAAAGCCTTGTAAATACTCAAGATCACCAAAAAAACACAAGTGGTTAGAAAGAATGTGGAAAGGGAAGCCATGTGTCTGCTGTTCAAAGATGCCGTGGGGAAGGACTATCAGGCAGGACTGTGGTGGCGTTGGTGGTCTGTGTGGTGTGGGGTCTTGTATTTCTGAATCTTATACAGTGCTGTAAACCTGGTACCTTAATAAAAAAAATTTTAAAGATGTTATGATGTTAACAGATATCAAGGAAAAAGACAACTATTCTGAACTGCAATGTTTCTGTTTTCTTTATCAAGGAAAGTGGGTTTTATGCTGAAAAGAATAGAGTGCTGAGAGATAACTAAAGACCAAAACATGACAAGAGAGCATTATTGCTCAAAAAATTTATATGAATTTAAATAGATGTAATTCCCCAAGCCCAGTAGAATGTTATGACAGGTTGTTAAAGTCTTTTAGTGTATTAATTACCCCAAGTTCTCTTTGTCTTCATGAACTTCAGCTATTCCAAATATTTCATTGCCACATACAGACCTGAAAACGGTGTTTTCTCCTCGTTATGCAAATTTCTATAAAAGATGTTAAATAGATCCTTATGTGTGCTCATCAGTCCAGCTCTTATATATTCAGTTATGAGTCAGGTACCATACAGAAATGACCCTATTTCTTGGTGGGGAGAGGGAACAGCATTGATGCGATAGAGCTAAGGTGCTGTAGATGTTGCGCGTTTAATCACCTACCTGTCATCTCAATGAGTGTGTTTCATCTCAAATATGTCTAAAATGAACACTCTTAACATTTCCCCCTCCCAGCTGGCTGCTTCCCCCTGGATGGCCCGCCCTCCAATTGGCCAAAGTCACCCTTATTTCTCCTTGTTCTTCTTTAAGCAGGATATATCCGAAATATATATAGAACGTGTCCTCACCTCCACTATCACCAACTGGCCCCAGCCCTTTCCTACTTCACTTACATTTGTTATAAAGTTCTGTACCTAACCTTCACCCACTTCACTCCCTCCCCAATCCGATGGCCCCACAACAGAGAGCCCTTCCAGCAATGCAAACTATACTTGGTTCCACTTCGTGGGCTCCTCAGTGGCCTCCTGTTGCATTTCATGTAAAAACCACGTTCTCACCTGTGCTCACTAAGTCTCACCTTGCTCCAGTCCCACCGTTCTCTTTTCAGTTGCCAGAATACGCTATTCCCATTCTAGCTGCTGGACTTTAGCTGGTCTTTTGTTGGAATGTTCCTCCCAAATTCTTCAGGAGCCCTCTCCTGCCTGCTCTATATAAAGTAGTTTCCACCCAGAAATCTCTATCTCACCAATGCACCAGACAACAGTATTTACTTTATTAATTTTGTTCTCACACTGTAAACTCCATGAGAACAGGAGCCTCATCCATATTGGTCTTCTTTGTATCCCCAGCACCTTAGCTAATGCACCCGTTTGAAAACAGCTCGGGTAATACCTAAAGGCTAAGTGCTGGGATGTCAGGAATGGAGAAACATCACATGCTCTTATTTCAGAACAAATCAACGGCTTGTGGTTTCCCTGCACGTGCAGTGATGGCCATGGAGATACAATTAATCCCATTTGGAACTGGGGTGAAGAAGGTAGGCCTGTGGATTGCTAAGCGTCATGTAAGGAATTTCCTATTCAATACTTTGACAGTAACTTCAGTAAAGAGTAAAAGACATACTTTTTTCATTTCCTCATGTGGCGAAGCACCAGCTGGAATAACTGGAAATTTGGAAGAAAAAGCAGGCACCTAGAGTGAATCAGGGCTGGAGATGCACAGATGCTGTTTGAGCTGATAAGGACAGACAGAATATCTCCTAGGACCCAGGGAATCATTTCACTGTGACAGGCAGGGGAAGCACTGACTTACCTTGGTTTGTGAAGTGTGGGCGTTGCTGTTAGGATATATTTCTGCAAATTTACTCAAGTACTACTGAGTCCTGTGTCTAAGGCAAGCTATAGCCAATAAGAAATTCAGTCTTTCTTTTAGCTGCTGTGGTTGGCGTACAGGGGCCAGTGGGTGATGGTTTCACACTACCCTGTGATCCATGAACTCACATACATCGAGGTGCTTACTTCTGCAGGTCATCTCTTGGGAAACGTATTGTCAGCTTCAGAATTTTCAGAGGTGAGACAACTTGGATGTCAAGAATTCTAAGAGTTAGGAAACATGATAAATAATGGCTAAGGGAAATGGAGCTGCTAGCACAAGACAAATTATTTGAGAGTGCCAAGAAATTCTTCAACTATTTTAAAAGTGCTGTGTAATAGCTGTTACAGTAACTTCAGGGTTTTTCTAAGCAACAGGGTGGAAATAAACAAGTGGATGTGAAGGAAAGGAGTTTCACCTCAAGGTGAGATGTGTTCTTACCCAGACCTCCCTGCTCTGTGCCATCTGACAGCAGGGCTATCCCCCTAGCAGAGCAGTGCGCCCCTGTTACTTGGTTTGCAAACAAATCCTGCATGACCTTTGTAGCACATAGTGGACACAGGTACCATAGGAAGTGGGTACTTTCAACTCTAAATGCAGGGCTGTTAAGCCAGGGGAACACCCACAGAGGCCCAGCCAGTCTAAGTCTATATTAAGAGACAGTTAGAGAGCATAAGTTAAGCCACTTTCCTATTTGTACAGAAATTTACTTTTGTTTTCTCTGTGGGCACAGTGGAGTTAGCATGTGCAAAGTTCCTCATAAAGCTTTCCTGTTATCATTGATCAGGCTACCTGGCTAGTAATCATAAATTAATAAATAGATATAAATTCCCAAACAAGCAGATACTCAGTTATTTTCACGTATATATGTATGTATGTATATACACTAAATGCTGTTTTTCTCTGCTACATCCTGGGAAAGCAGAGGAGACTTTAGATGATTAGATAATGCCAACAATTTAATTAGGAACCTTTTCCCTAATGAAAGGAAATTATGAATATGTGCTTTTCTGGCTATCTTTATACTTCTCCCTATCAGCCTCCTCTCCCCTTCATCACACACACACGCACGCACACACACACTCACGCACGCACACACACATGCATCATAGGACTTCTCGTGCAGGAGTCAATTGAATGTGGCTGAAGTGCATGAACTGATATCTTCATCCCAGCACTCAAGTAAACTTGCCCTGATAAAAATGTTTTTATTAATAACCTAAAATTTTAATGAGAGCCCCATCCTTTAAAAAAATATATATCCACTGCTCTTTTTACACTAAATTTATAATGAGCCTTTGGGAAATTTCTGAAGTTCTTATACATGTATTAATTCCCATTAATTAACTTAAAGGCTAAAATGCAAATAAAAGTAGTTTTGGTCTTTAGAAAGGGCAGGGCTCAGAGTAGGCGCAGAATCCCTGACTCAGGATATTTTCCATGCGCAAGTGCCGGCTTCTTGAGCCTAGTTCCCTGCTAAGACTGATGGAGAGGTACAGAAAGAGGTAGTGGAAATTTCTCTAACATCTCTCTACCTGGAGTCATCTCCCCACTCGAGCATCTTAGGGGTGCATGAGGTGATGGGAAAACAGTACCTGAGCTAAGTTCAAATCCCACTTATTTCTCACATGACCTTATACAACTTCCTTCAGCGTGAAAGTGAAGAGGTAGACCACCAATCACAACACAATCACAGACATAAATCCTCAGTTAATGGTGGTCGCTACCTTTCTAAATATCTAAGGGATCCCCATCTTCATTTAGGACTGGGCAAAAATGGCATTATCCCCATTTTCAATAGAAGAAAACTGCAGGAGAAAAGTCGAAGGATTTCTCCCAAAACATAAATATCTGAGCGGCATGGAGTATTATTTCAGACAAAACAAAACAATGTTATGTCCTTGATGCACAAATAACAGAATGCTTCCCAAGGCCTGTTTCTGTGAACCAGGACAACAGCAGCATCCTTACTTAGCTACGCCCCTCCCAGTTGCACAGCCACACAAGTGTTACTCCAACATTACAAGTGGCCAAGTCAAAATCTGAACTTGGCATTTGAAAGCTGTTGCCTGGGCGCCTAAATCCTTCCTCCAGCACAATGGCCTCATGGAAGGAGGCTGCTGGCAGGCATTCTTCAGCAGCTGAGCTCCGAACACCGTGGGCCTCTGATTGTCCTACAGGAATCTCTGCCACACGAGGGGAAGTCATTATGCTCCCAGGGAAGGCAGAGGATGTACTCAGTAGACTTACAGCATGGGCAGGGATTACAAGGAATAGCGCTGTGCTGGAACAAGTCTCAGGCAGTCCATTTGTGGTGAGGAAAGAGCCCCCACAAAGCCTGACTCAACGCTTCCAGAGCTGGACTTTGGCGCCCAAGGAAAAAGCAGGCACAAGAGAGAAGGAAGAGGAAGAAGAGGAAGCTGAAGATTGGTTTTTATAAATGGAAAGTAGCTATGAGTTAAAAGATTGCTTCAAGAACACCAGGGAAAAGGGAAACACATACAAGCTTAATTAACAGAATTTAGATGAAAGGAGGGTGAAGCAATTAAATATTCATTGTAAGTCCCAGACAACTATGATAGAAAACAAACTCAATTGAATGATGCATGGGAGAAACAAAAACTTTAAAAATTCAGAATCTGGAGGAAAGAGGAAAAAGAAAGTTGTTCAAATGGGAACATCCAGTGTGGAGTGACAGGTTTCCCAGGGACTTCCTGGGATTTGAATGATTTGTAAGTGACAGAGCAGAAACTGGTGAAAGTGGACACTAAGGGTGATGGCAGATGCTGCAGATAAAAACTGGACAGGAGTATTTCTGTGTTTGACTCACTTCATTTTACTCCTTGATGAGCCAAACACAGGATTCTGGAGTAGAGAAGAAAATGAAACAGAGTTAAGGAATGAAAGTGATGATAATAAAATGATAAAAAGAGCTAGCATTCTGTAAAATGTTCTCAGTGCCTGACAGCGTGTCAGGCATTTAAAATTTATTATCTTGTTTATTCTTCATGTTACACTAAGAAATAGGTTCTTTTAGCCCATTTGACAGGTGAGGAAAAGGAGATTCAGTGAGATAACCTGTTAAAGATCACAGGAATTATTAAATGGCAGAAACAACATTTGAATCCTGTGTATGTCTGACCTTAGTGTTTAAGCTAATCATGGATAGATATTGATAGATGTAGATCTCTCTGTATATAATGTCAATAATCGTATGAAGCTTCTTTCTCTTCAAAAGCTCTCAACTACCTGTATATTTAAAATCATAGTTTCTTTTCTTCACATAAGTCGTCCTCCGAAAATTATAGATAGATAAACTGAAATGTTATCATCACATTTATCAGGGATGCCAGGGGATGCTACCTAAAAAATCGGCCGGGAAACTGAATTATGAATTTATCTTCTAAAAGACTGAAAGTTTTCTTTTGATTGGCATTTTTATCTAAGCTAATTGATGCTTTGGAAAACCCAGAGCGTTTCAAAAAGCCAGGCCTTTCAAGTCCAGGCAAATCCTCTTGTGTTTCCTCCCAGATCGCGCAAACATACCTCTCCCGCTCTCTCAAGACATTAATATGTAATCTCCACTGAGCGAAGGCCCCGCTCACGTAGCGACTCACGGCACCTCGCAGCCCAGGTGCTTACTGGATAAAGAGATTGATCACCCGGCTCCTACCTGTGCCAGCTGCACTTTGGGATTTGCTGTTTCAACAAATCAAAGAAAAGTATTTGCGAATCATGTGATGTTCTCTATGTGCATTTGATTCAGTAAAGAAACACTCTCCCCTCCCCTGACAATCATCAATAATCTCAAACCACAAAAAGCAGAGCAGATGAACAGCCACAAAGTAAAGAATGTTCCAGCCCCAGCAGTTCAGACCATTCTGGCAAAGAGGCCGGTGGGAAGCTTAACTTACACTTGAGTGTGGCTCCAGATACCCTCCAGCCATCCCCCCCACCCCTTCGAGAGTGGGAAAAGGATGGACAGAGGACAGCGTCACCCCATACTGACCAGGAAAATCCTGTGGGTCCTCATGGTATCATCCAAGCATGAGATACTCACTAGATGCAAAATGAGACACAGTGTGAAATCCGGAAATCAAAAATCCGAATGCCATTCAGTTCTTGCACTGTATGAGCTGTGTGCTCTTTGTTTTACCCGCACCAGCTGTTCAGGGGTCCAACACCTCATCCCAACTTTGGTCACTCTGCAATAAGTCCCCCCGACTGAGCAAAAGCCTCCAGGTAAAGTGTATTTGCTACTGCCCGTAATTAGTTCTTAAATAAACTGAAAGAATTGAGCTTATTCTTGGGTGACAACCGTGTGCTTATCAGCTTCCAAGGACCAAGGAATCCAGTCTTGTCATCTGTGCCTTGCCCCCTCGCGCTGGAGTCCCCCTACCCCATTGGAAAGCCATACTCCCCACACCCACTGGTTCATAAGAAAATGTGTTCTTCAAAAATAACCACAGAGAAGAGAACTCTACAATTTAAAAGGCAGTTGTTCCTGAAGACCCCCCTCTTACCTGTCTATCCTTTCTCTAGGAGCCAAAAACCAATGAGCACACTAACCAGTTTTATTACTTTAAGCAGTGAAATCTATTCAAGCCTTCTTCCTTGTGGCTCAGCCTCTGTTTTCCTTTATTTACTTGCTTATCATTTACTCTACTGTTTCCAGAAGCACACATAAAACACCACCACAAATCCTACAAAAAGAAATAGCTATAATAGGGAAATTTTTTTCCCTGAGATTTCAGAAATTCTGTTTATCCACTTTGATGTTCCACCCACCATGTTGAGTAGTTCATCACCAACCTTTTTTTTCCCTTATTATATATAGTTTTAATACCCTGAGAAATAAAAGTGCTGAACTCTATCTGATATTTTACTGAACTCCTGAACTATTCTGAGTTAAGTATGACAGATGCCCTACTGCTTGAGCTAGGCAAGTTGTTCTTTTAGTTCACGCACGGAACATTTCCATTAAAAACCAGAGACCTCAGTTCTAACCTTGGCAATGCCTTCTCCACATGATTAATTATTTTTATGTGCACTGTAGTCCATTAGGGAAGTGTCAGGGCGCCTTAGGACGCGGATGCCTTTCCATGGGCTGGCTGCTCTGTTCCCCTCTCTCTGTTCATCCTGCAAAATAAAGAATTACATTTCTTGCACTTTTATTTCAGATATTTTTTAAAGTCATGATTTTACATTTTCTTTTTTTATATTAGAAGACGGTTCACTGGTGCAGATTTTATTTGCATCAACTCAATAGTATACAATTAGACCTAGGAAATTCTTATTCATCTTTGTTTTGTATTTTAGCTTTTAAATGTAGTACTGTTTTCTTATATTGTTCATTGTAGGCACTATGTGATTTCTCCCCTCAAGTTTTACGTTTCAAATTCTGATTATATTCAGTAATAGACTCAAAAGATTCTATGTTGTGTCACTGAATTTTTTTAAAATAGAAATGGAAAAACTCAATCAGAAAAATCGAGGGCAGTCACTTAATAATAATATAGAAAGGACATTACGCATATATAGTTTTTGTCATTTGTGGCTCACTCTGAATTTTCTGTTTATATAGACAGTGTGATGATATGTGTGTGTTTGTGTTTGTATTTAAAAAACCATAGGTTTTAAAAGTATGTTCTTTAAAACTTTTACCATTCAACTCCAATGCATTTATTGCCACTTCAGAAATATTTGTTGAGCTGAATCCTAGGTGAAGAGAATAACTGGTGGTCACTAGATGAAATGATGAGCCATTACTATGTTAAAGTAAAACATTTTCTGTATCTTTAGTAGGATATTTTCAAGGAAGTAATTGTATTAAGTGCAGTGATACTATCAATGTTATAATTCAGTTAATAAGCAAGCTCACTGCATTTTCTAATCCAGTTCTCATTCTGAAAAGCAAAAACCACATCTCTACTCAGCAGGCAAATATGCAAACTCCCTTTCCTTCTTATACTTTTATCTTGCTCCTTGAAATTCCATTGTTGTAGTGATTCTCACTCAGTAATTCAGTTTTGCAGCACAACCAGAAAAGTATAAAGTCTACTTTTGTAGATTTTTTTTGGTAAACATTTGTACGACCCTTTATTTTGGTCAATATCTCTAATTTCTTTTAAAAGGATTGGGTTATTTTTGACTAAATTTTTCAGGTTGTTAGATTAGGTGTGGCTCCTTTTTTACCCATAATTTTCTTAAGGAAGAAAAAGGAGAAATAAAGGAAAAAAGAGGAAGAGGCGCAATATATGATTATTGTTGTTGTTGTTGTTGTTGTGCTGTTATTCATTAAAAAGTGCTAATGTCTTAGGCACTGGGCTAAGTGCTTTACAAAAATTATGACCAATGATTCCATCAACTTGCCACTTGTCTCACTTAGCACTAAAGGAAACAGTGACTCAGGAAAGGGAACCGACCTACCAGAAGCCACAGGGCTACTAAGTGGCAAAGTGAAAATGATTTTTTTCTCTTTCTGGTTCAGCCCCACCAGGCTGATTCTCAGCTGTCACACTGTCCCTTGGAGTTTCACAGCAGCCTGGCAATCCCACACTCAAAAAGACGTCAATCAGCTACTTTCTAAGCAGTCAATATTAGAATCTTAATTTTATTGGAGTCTAAGGCTTAGATAGGGATCAAAATTCAATTGTCCTTAGGATAAAACAAAGCAGGGGGACTCGAGTTTACTGGCCGATTACAACATGCCATGTCGAGGACATGGATTCTCACTTAGTTCTCACAGCCCTCTGGCCTGGGTGCCTTCAAGACTTCCAACACATAACACACTGTTCTGAGACACTTTTTGGTGTGTGTGTGGGGGGGAGGGTAATATTAAGAATAAAAATTAAAATTAATATCTGCACAATTTGCATAGGTCATTTGAAGAAGGGACTAAAAAGCATCAAAATAAATTGCTGGAAGCAAGTTTGGATTTAGGAGATACTAAGTCTGGAGCTCATTTGGGAGCACAGGACAGGAAATATATGCACAAAGGAATATAGACCCAAGCCTCCTTCAGGAACCAGTTTATTCTGAGGGAAAAAAAGGTAAACAACATACAATAAATTAACAAATGCCATAGGCCAACACTACCCCAATTATTTTTCTATTTCTATTTTATTTATACACACACACACAAACACACATATATTACATCATTGTTCATTTTTGTACGATGTTTGCATTCTCCTCCTAGGTGTAGTCCCCATAAAATTCCCACCACCAATTCACCCGTGCACCATCGCCATAGTTCCTTGTGCTCTTCCCTCCCCTGTTATATATATATTTTTAAGATTTATTTATTTATACAAGCTGGGGTGTAGGCCAGAGGTGTGGGGTGGTGAGAGGATTCACCAGAGACAGAATGGGAAGCAGAACAGGCAGATTGACTGAAATACACTGCTGCGGGAAGCAGCGGGTGAGGCAGGAGAGGTCTGCTGCGCCAGGTGGGAAGCTCCCTAGCAGGGTGTCGAACTCCAGTGGCTCTGGATAATTTTATAGTTTGGCACTCAACCTGTTGCGCCACCAGAGAGGCCCATTCCCTCCCCTGTTTTGATCCCTCTGTCTCATCGTCCCCTGCAGAATGTCTCTGATTTGTAGTTGACTGCTAATTTTGTTTTTCTGATCCCTTATTTGATTTCCTTATATTTCTCCAATAACTGAAACCATTCAATATTTTTCTTTTTCCCTCTGGCTTATTTCATTGAGCATAATCCCTTCCAGCGCCACCCATGTTGCTGTGAATGGCATGCATTTATCTTTTTTGATTGCTGAATAGTATTCCATTGTGTATATTTACCACATCTTCTTGATCCAGTCATCTATTTTGGGCCATTTGGGTTGTTTCCAAGCCTTACCTATTGTAAATAGTGCTGCAGTAAACACAGAGGTGCAGGTATTCTTTTAAACTAATGTTTTAGTGTCCTTTGGGTAGATTCCTAGGAGTGGAATTGCTGGGTCATATGGTAGCTATATTTTCAGTAGTCTGAGGAAACTCCACACAGCTTTCCATAGTGGTTGGACCAGTTTGCATTCCCACCAGTAGTGTAGGAGAATTCCTTTTTCTCCAAATCCTCACCAACATTTGTTGTTACCTGTTTTTTTAATATGTGCCAGTATTACTGTAGGGTGTGATCTCATTGTGATTTTGATTTGCATTTCTTCTTTGGAGAAGTGTCTTTTTAGCTCTTCTGCCCATTTTTTGACTGGATTGTTTACTTTGATTTGTTGCACTATGTGAGCTCTTTGTAGATCTTTGTAATCAGTCCCTTATCACTATTACGGTGTGCAAAAATTTTCTCTCAATCAGTAGTAGGATGTCTCTTTGTTTTGGTTAATGTCTCTTTTGCTGTACAGAAACTTTTTAGTCTGCTGTAATCCCAGCTGTTTACTTTTTCCTTCACTTTTTTGCTTTGGGGAATAAGTCTTTAAAGATGTTACTGAAATGTATGTCATGTAGTTTTCACCTATATTTTCTTCTGTATATTTTATGGTTTCAGATCTTATGTTCAATTATTTTATCCATTTTGAGTTGGTTTTTGTGCATGGTGTGAGGTAGTAGTCTAGTTTCATTCTTTTGTATATACTAGTCCAGTTTTCCCAGCACCATTTATTGAACAAACTGTCCTTGTTCCTTTGCATAGTCTTTGCTCCTTTGTCAAAGATTAGTTGTCCACGAAACAAGCCAGAAAGAAAGAGAAAATTATCGAATGGGTTTCACTTATAACAGGAGTATACGGAAACCAAATAGGAGAGAGACACTTGGGGGGGGTGGGGGGGAGGGGGAGGATAAGGGCACAAAATGGAGCAGAAAAGAACACAAGGGACCAGAGATGGATCATGGGCGAATTGGTGGTGGGTTACCCAAGGGGAATACAAAATGTAAAAGATATAAATAACAATAAAAATATATATTAAAAAATAAAAAAAAAGATTAGTTGTCCATATATGTGTGGTTTTATTCCTGTGTTTTCTACTCAATTCCATTGGTCTGTGTATCTTTCTGTTCCAGTACCATACTGTTTTAATTGTTAGGGCTTTGTAGTATAGTTTGAAGTCTGGGTATCAAATACCTTCATTCTCCTCCTTTTTAGTCAGGTGAGCTTTGGCTATTCAAGGTGGGGGTGGGGGTGGGGGTTGGGGGGGTTCCCATATGAATTTCATCAATATTTGCTCTATTTCTTTGACGAATGTCATTGAAATTTTTATAAGAATTGCATTGACTCTGTAAATTGCTTTTGGTAGAATAGCCATTTTGCTAATGTTAATTCTTCCAGTCTTTGAGCTGGGGATGTCTTTCCATTTCTTTATGTTTTCTTCTATTTCTTTTAACAATGTTTTATAATTTTCTTTGCGTAGGTCCTTCACCTCCTTTGTTTGGTTTATTCCCAGGTATTTGATTTTTTGTTGTTGTTGTTTCAATTGTAAAAGGGGTAGTTTTCTTAATTTCTTCTTCTTCAGATTGATTGTTTGCATATAAGAAGGCTACTGATCTTTGTGTGTTGATTTTGTATCCTGCTACTTTACTAAACTGGTTTATTATTTTAATTAGTTTCTCTGTGAAGTTTTTAGAGTTCTTTATGTATATTACCATATATTCTACAACTAGTGATAGTTTACTTCTTTCCCTATTTGGATTCCTTGTATGTCTTTCTCTTATCTTATGGGTCTGGCTTGGACTTCCAGTATTATATTGAAAAGCAGTGGTGAGAGTGAATGATCTTGTCTTGTTCCAGATCTTAAAGTCTTTTAGCTTTTTACCATTGAGTATAATATTGGCTGTGGGTTTGTTGTGTATGGATTTTATTACGTGAAGGTATGTTCCTTCTGTCCTGAAAATTTTGAGGGCCTCCATCATAAACGGATGTTGAACGCTGTCAAATGCTTTCCCAGCATCTATTGATATGGTCATATGTTTTTATTTTTGTTGATGCACCACTACCCAATTTAATGGACCTTTTAAATTCTTCATTTTCTGTATTTCCTCTCAAATTCCATATCCATGAGTACATGTATACACATATATTTAATGAATACTGAAAAAAATAAAATTGTAAATGCTTTATGCCCAGTCTAGCAAAACCCCCCAGAATTAATATTTTTATGCTTCCAGTCATTTCAACAATTTCTGTACATTTTACCAGGCTAAGTTCTACATTAAATGTTTCAGAGATATACAAAGACATGTATGATCCATTTGGAAATGTGCTAAAGATGCAAATAATGCACATGTATGTTGACCAAAAAGCTGATGAAGAAAGAGTAAAACAGACCTAAAACAATATATGTCAAAATAAGGACACTCTAGCTTCATTTGACTGCATACTTACAAACTATTTTCAACATACCTGAGAAATTCTCATGATTTGATCCATTTGATTCATACCCCATTTATTAAAAACCAGTCTGTAGGTTCTAAAAAATGGGATGATTTTTTTTGTGTGGAATTTAGAGTGAATGAAAAACATCAAAGGAGAGAATTCACGTGCCTAATATGACTCAATTCATTTATAATTATTTTATATTCAATCTGACCCTGAAAACACCATATTAGTTACTGTTTCATGAATGAGAACTCATAAGACTAAGAAAACAACATCTTATCCAGGTCATAAATAAGGGGCAGGGGAAGAGACTGTCTGACTCAAACTCTTGTCTACACGATGCCAACCTTTTATAAAATGGTGCTTTACTATCTTGAGGGCATCAACCACTTGGAAAGCTGAGTCAGTAGTCCTTGCTAAAGGTGTTTCAAACCTGGGCCATTGACTGCAGGAGGGAAAGGAGAGAACAGTTTGGAGAGATATTTAGAGAAGAACATTAAAAAATGGATTGAAATTGGATGCTGAGAAGGCAGAAATAGAGAATATTGGCTTGTTGTACAAAGAGGAGGAGGGCCAGGATTGAGAAGGAAAGCAGTGGACTCCCTGGTGGCACAACAGGTTAAGTCTCAGCACTATGAAGCTATCCAGAGCCACTGTAGCACGAGTCTGATACCCAGCCAGGGAGCTTCTCTCATGGCACAGCAGACCTCTCCTGTTTCACCCACTGCTCCCCTCAGCAGTGTACTTCAGTCAGTCTGCCTGTTCAGTTCCCCATTCTGTCTCTGATGAATCCTCCCACCACCACCCCCCACCTCTGGCCTACACCCCAGCTTGTATGCATAAATAAATAAATCTTTATCAAAAAATAAATAAGAAGGAAGGCAAGGAATTCAGTACGTGCTATTTGGGTTGCTTGGAGGATGCACAGTGCTACAGGTAGTTGTCTAGGAGGCCATTGGAAGTAAAACACAGAGTAAAAAACAGAGTTCAAAATGAATGTGTATTGAATAACTGGTGCACCTTAGTCTGAAGAAATCCCGGGTTCGTAGGCCCTTGAGAAAGGGAGCTGATTCTTACTGTCTTTCACTGCTCTGTGTTCATATCACATTCTCTTCCATATCATTTCTCATGCCATTTGAGGAGATTTGGTGTAATTAAAACCTCTTCATGAACACTCTGTACTAGCAGTACCCTGAATACTATAAACATCTTTGTAATTTAAATATCCTGTGAAAGGAATAGCTATATGTCCATACTTTATGTGGAAATAATTCTATTTAAAAAATATGTTCTTCAGTGGTTATTATGCACCAGGCACTGTGTTAGGCATTAGGAATATAATATGAAGCAAAAAGAAACGCAAATCCAGCTCAAAGAAGTTTCCAGTCAATGAGAGGAGTCAGACCTCACTCAACCACACAGATGAGATTAGTGCCTTAAGAAGAGAAACACAGTTCACAGCTCTGTGCGTACATAGCAGAAAAGAAGCTGTCCTAGAGAAGACTTTCCCAAGAAAATGACAACTGAAGCTAACTCTACAGGATGGAGAGGAGATGGCTGAAGAACAGGCTGGCAAAAGGCCCTGTGGCTAGAGGAAACAAGATCCATTTGGAGGTTGAAATTAGACCTGCATCTATGCATACAGAGGAAGGAGCAGGGCACTACCAGATGATGCTGGAGACTTGAGCAAGGGTTACAGCCTTTGTAAGAAGTTTGGTCTTTAATCTGAGAACAAGAGGATGCCACTGGATTTTGTACTTTGAAATGACAGGATTCGATTTTCATTTGGGAAAACACATTTCATCTACAATGTAAAAGACAGTTTGGCTCCTCTATTGACATGGTTAACATATTACCCTCTGCTGCTCTCTGCCCAAATTGATTTTCCCTGCTCTTCATCTTTACAGAATGCTTATAGCCGGGGTTGGGCCAAGCTAGGGCAAGCTTGGACACGACTCTTGTATGTCCAGGTAAGATGTAGGCCTCCCTCACCGGGGCACGGGGGCCAGCTCTCTGAGAGCTGCTCAAGTGACAGTGATGGAAGAGTCCGGCACTTACAGACCTGTTGGAAAGGGTACAGAAAGAAAAATTAGGTTCCAGGTGCCACTGTTTTAGCTATAAAACCATGGGAAGATCATTTAAAATTTTCCTATGGCAGATGCCTCATCTTTAGAATAGAAGCAGAACTCTAAGCCAGCCTCCTTCTGCCCTTCCAATTAAAATTCTGTTTAACAAGTAATAAAGAAAGAGCACGTCTTAAGTCAAACCTCTATATGACTTTACAGGCAAAAAAAAAATATGTTGAAAGAATGAAATTCACAGGTTTCTAGAGGCTGTGGGTATATACTCTAAAATTTTATCCTTTTGCCCTTTTCTTGATCTACCCTTTAAAACTTCACTCTTTATATATGGAACTAAACACATACCCCTAATCATTTCCTCTATTTATTTTTAGCACAAACGACTTGAAATGTTTCCTTCCACTCTTAAAAATCTTGAAATAGGTACACTGTCTCCTTTTTATGTAAACCAGTTTGCAAATAATTAGCAGAAAGAATTGTTGGTATTCTTTTTTAAAACAATATCAGATCCATAAGGAATATGTAGCTAATTTAAGTTTCCTTGTATTAAATTGTAGAATACACCATAAAATACTGATACTACAACTTGCTTCAAACAAGTAAACATTTGTTATGGGGACAGTAAAATTTACTTTTCACAAAAGGAGCCTACAGTAATAATGCATTCAATTCTATTTCCCAGAATGCTTCTTAAGTATGTTAATAAAGTCTTTATTGTGTCTGCTTATAAAAGTCGCCACCATTTCCCATTAGAAAGTCTCTGTTTATTCATCAAACATTTACTGACAGTGACTGCTGGGAGCAGCCTCAGATTTCCACTCCATTACACGTTTGTGGCATAAAGCACATTAATTATAGATATATTACAATATTCAACTCATTGAGGAAAAATTAGATGATCAAGGCTCATTTTCCTTGACAATAAGCAAGTTAATGAAAATACTAATTACCTGATGATGAAGTGGAGCCTTCAGGATTGAATGCTTAGCATCTATAAAAGAGTTCTGTGAATCTAGCACAGAATATTAAAGCCAGAAGCATTGGAAGTCTACGAGGTGGTCCTTGCAATTGTCCAGTGCCCTTTAATTAGAGGATAAAGTGTACTCTAAGGTGAGACAGAGTTTTATAAAGCATTTGGGGAAGTCATTGAAAATTCATCTTCTTGATATAAAGAAAATTTTTAGTAATATTATCTGGAACACAAATCAACTCATTTAAAATAATTATGCAAAGCATAGGCTTGTTGTCAACAAGGACATTGCCATCTCCCAGTTATCCATTTTATAGTAACACCAGAACTATTTTCATTCATTTTGAAATGGTATGGGAGAGAACTTCCAGTTAAAAATCCCTTTCTCTCAACTTCTAGACATTTAAACTGAATAGTGATAACCTCCAGGGACAGGAAAACCGGTTCACATCAGGTAGGGGGTTGGGAATCCATAAAAAGAGGTCCTTTCCTAACAGGCATGTGAAAAGATGTTCAACATGATTTGTCATCAGGGAAATGCAAATTAAAACAGCAATGAGATACCATTTCACACCTTTTAGGATGGCTAAAATCCAAAAACCTGACATTACCAACTGCCTGTAAGAATGCCATTCAACAGTAATTCTCATTCATTGTTAGTGGAAACAGAAAACTGGAAAAAAAAAATGAACTGCAGACACTTTATTTTTTTTTTATTTTATTATTTTTACAATGTGTGCTTTCTTTTCTCAGGTGTAGTCCCTGTTGAATTCCCACCACCAATTCCCCCGTGCACCATCACCGTAGTCCCTTGTGCTCTTCCCGCTCTCATTTTGCTCCTTCTCCTCCCCCCTCCCCTGCAGGATGTCTCTGAGTTATGGTTGTCTGTTTATTTTTGTTTTGTTGTGTTGGGTTTCTTTTTTTTTTTTCCACCTTATTTGGTTCCCCTATATTCCTCCTATAATGAAATCATCCAATATTTTTCTTTCTCCTCTGACTTACTTTGCTGAGCATAATCCCTTCTAATTCCATCCATGTTGCTGCAAATGGCATTGATTTATCTTTTTTGATTGCTGAATAGTATTCCATTGTGTATTTGTACCACATCTTCTTGATCCAGTCATCTATTTCGGGGCATTTGGGTTGTTTCCAAGCTTTACCTATTATAAATAGTGCTGCAATAAATATAGGGGTGCAGATGCTCTTTTGAATTGATGTTTCTGTGTCCTTTGGGTAGATCCCTTGGAGTGGAATTGCTGGGTCATATGGTAGCTCCATTTTTAGTAGTCTGAGGAACCTCCACACAGCTTTCCATAGTGGTTGGACAAGTTTACATTCCCGCCAGCAGTATAGGAGCGTTCCTTTTTCACCACATCCTCACCAGCGTTTGTTGATGCTGTTTTTTTTTTTTTTAATGTGTGCCATTCTTACTGGTTTAAGGTGGTATCTGATTGTGGTTTTGATTTGCGTTTCCCTGATTATGAGGGATATTGAACACTTTTTCACATGCCTGTTGGCCATTTGCAGAAATGCAGACACTTCAGAAAATACTTTGGCAGTTTCTCACAAAGCTGAGTCTGTACATGTGATCCAGGAATCATACTCATAAGAATTTACTTAGCTATTTTAAAAACTTATGTCTGCATAAAAACCTACACACCAATGGTTATTTCAACTTTCATGATTTTAATGGTTATGTCATTCCAAAATGAAAAGTAACCCAGATAGCATTCAATAGATAAATTGTGGTACAACTACACAATGGACTACTATTCAACAAAAAGAGTAATGAGCTTTCAACTCATATAAAGATGTGGATATATGTTAAACACATAAAGAAATGAAATAAGCGGTCTTTCAGACTACTTTCTGTTTGATTCAAATTTCATGACATTCTGGAAAAGGTAAAGTTCTTGGGATGGTAAAGAGATTATGGTTCCCAGGGATTGGGGGAAAGAGGAATGAGTAAGTTGTTAAAACTATTCAACTATCAGGTCAGTGAAACTGTAATGATGAATTTGTTTAACTGTTTATTTGTCAAAACCCATAGAACATTATAGCACTAGAAACAGAACTTAATTATACGACTTTGAAAAAAAAAAGTCATCAGGAGACGTTAGAATGAAATACAGATGTGACAGAGGAAGTGTTTTAGCAGTATAAGAAGTAACTCCCTGACAGGTGCATGTGGGAAAGCTCCTGAAACTAAGTAACTTTAAAAATGAGTAGAATCTGTAAGACTGAAGACAAAAAACACTGCAAGTAAGAATTAAACTCTAATAGATAAAGTTGTTTCCCACCAAGGCATGGTTTAACAATTCTGAAACCACTACCCATAAATATTGAAAATGACCTGATTAAGAAAAAGGTAGGCAGTGGGAGTGGATTTCTCACTGTTGCAATGGAAGGTACAGAGAAGCAGGGAAAAGAGACTAGAATGATCCTTGTGTTGATGGATTAGTTAAATAATCTGTAAACAGGTGTTTAGCTTAACCATAAATACACAGTTCCATACATATATCTGCTCGTATACACATGGACATTCCCTTGCTGTCAGCTGAGAAGGTGTGGAATCACCTATATCCCATGAGCAGTGAGCATACCTACAACCAGATGTTAGTTTCTAATACCATTTCCAATTAAAAAAAAAAAGACGAGGAATAAGATGGAAAATATACAAGATGAACCTGGCTATCTCATAGTGCTAGAAAACAAGGAAATGCTAAAACACACACACACACACACACACACACAATTAAGGGGTGGTGGCAGTATGTCCCAGAAACACAAAAGCCAATGGAAAGAGCCCCCAATGACCAAGAGTAGAAAGTTTTGAGCAAAATAAATGAAAATAAATGAGAGGAATATTGAATGATAACCCAAAGTATACATAATTCATCAATGAGTTCATTCTTGATAGGCAAATAAATGGGTATGTGGGGGGTGGAGGGAAAGACAAAACTCTCAAGCAAAAGAATTCCAAGTGATTTATGTAGCTACTCCTACTCTCAAGGAGGTCGAGTCTAACTTCCCACTCTTTAAGGGTTGGCTGCATATAAAGACTTCTCAGTTATAAAGTGGCTTTCCATACTGTACTCTTTGGAAGGAAATCTTTTCCCCCCCACTCACCCATTTATTTGCCTCAGTCAAGTGATCACCAGCAGTAAGGCATACTGGTACTGGTGGCCTGTGCCCTGATCCATTATGACAATGGCACTTTATCTCACCCTGTCTCTAGCTCCAAAGCACAATGCCCCAGTCTCATTGTGAAAAAGCCCAATTGAGGGATAGTCTATAAAACACCTGGCTAGTATAGTCTAAAAAAACTGTCAAGGTCATCAAAAACAAGGCAAATCTGAGAAACTGTCATAACCAAGGAGAGTCTAAGCAGACGTGATAACTAAATGTAACGTGGGATCCTAGAGCAGAAAATGGACATTAAGTAAAACTAAGGAGACATGAATAAAATATAGGCTTTAGTAAATAATAATATATCCACACTGACTCATTGGTTGTGACAGATGTAGCATACTAATGTACAATGCTAATAATGGGGGAGATCAGCTTAGGATAAAGGGAACTGTCCGTAGTATCTTTGTAATTTTTCTGTAGACTTAACAGTTTTATAAAGTAAAAAACTTATTTTTAAAATAGGCTCCTTCCACATATTCCTGAATTATTTCTTCCATTTCTCAAACTGACAGTCTAAATCAGAATGAGCAAAGTGCTGAGTATATCTTCTGATTTTGTTCCAGCATCAATTTGTATTTTCCGTGCTCTTTTGAATTCAACTAATAGCTCTACACAGCCTCTCCGTTTTCCTGTGCATTATCCATTGAATGAGTTCCAAATCACTCTGCTGTAGAGTGGCCAAAGATCCCATTTGATGGATGGCTATTCCACACACCTGTTTGGGGTCTTTGATGGATGTGCTGGCATGCATTTAATGTAGCTTCTCCTAATAGGGAAGTGAGGAAAACATACATTTGTGCAAGCTGCTGTCCAGTTTGCTGCTCATCCAATCGGCTTAATTTAGAAATAGTTACTTAATAATTCAACATGGACAATTCCTTGATTCCCATTGACTTTCAATTCAATCAGCAGAGCTGCCTCTTGGATTTTCCATTATTATGAAGACTGATGTATTTTATAAGAGCAAACAGCTGCTCTGGCAGATTAATGTTCCTCCTTGTCACCCTGCAGTGAAAGCTTACTTGGAATTCTCCTCTTGTGAAAAGGAGTTTGGATCCAAAGAATTTAACCGACTGACCACCAGTGACTTCTGTGCACTCCTTTGCCCCCTGGGTCTGTTCTTATGACCCTTGCTACCAAAGTTCAGCAAGATCTTCAGATAGCTAGCCTCTCCTGAATCAAATGTGACATGTTGTGAAATGCCCAAGCATTTGGAACTGAGTGGACAGGGCTCTCATTTTATACTTCTCATTTACTCTGCACAGTTATTCAATCTCTAAAGACTTTATTCTCCCTTCATTAAACAGGAATAATACTTGACTGTTCGATCTTATAGAGATACAGGAAGATCATCATTCATTCCCCAAATATTTCTTGAGGACTTACTATATTTCAGACAGTGTATTAGAATAGGGAATGTAATATTCAAGGAAAAAAAGAAAAAGTGCTGTTTTTGTGAAACTTGCATTCTATTAGAAGACAAAGTAATGAAATTAAATATATTTGATTATTACAAGTGCAATTTAAAAAAAAATGAACAGGAAGAGAACAAAGACTCTTGGAAGGGAGGAGAGGTAATTTTTAATGTGATGATCAAAATAAGCCTCACTAAGACGTGACATTTGAGGGAAGGTGAGGGAGCCAGTCAGGTGGATGTCAGAAGAAAGACCATTTTAAGAAAAGTAAACGGCAAGTATAAAGGCCCTGAGGCAGGAAACAGGCTGAAATGTTCAAAGGGCAACAAGAAGGCCATCATGGTGAAACAAAGGGAGTCAGTGGAGAATAATAAGGGGTGAAGCCATGTAAGAATGAAGACAACCTCATCATAGACACCATCATGTGCCATAGGGAGCACTTTGATTTTTACTCTGAGATGGGAAACCATAGAAGATGCGAGATCAACTTGTGAGATATGAAGATATGAGGTCACCATAGGTGGTTAATAGATGAGGGACAGTGGCAGAAGAAAGTAAAGCAGTAGGGCCTCCCTGGTGGTGCAACAGGTTAAGTCTCAGCCTATGAAGCTATCCGCCACTGCAGCAAGAGTTTGATCCCCGGCCAGGGAGATTCCCACAAGGCACAGCAGACCTCTCCTGCCTCTCCCGCTGCTCTCCTCAGCAGTGTACCTCAGTCAATCCTCCTGTTTTGCTCCCGGCTCTGTCTCTGGTGAATCCTCTCACCACCCCAGTTCTTGTATGCATAAATAAATAAATCTTTTAAAAAAAGTAAAGCAGTGAGTCAGCTATGGAAACACAGCAGGTCATCAAATGACATAGTCTCACTCAATACCATTTCATTATAACATTGATGAAAGTAAAGAAAGCCCAGCCCATGTTGAAGGAAACATTACTCAATGTTACATGTCATTTAGATGCAATAAGAAGTATCCCTTTCCAAATTTTTTTGTCTTAAACAATTGGCTATGTATCATTTACTGACAAAAGGAATACAGTGTGAGAAATCATTTGGACGATAAGGAGCATTAGAAGCTCGGATTTTCAAAATGTTAAGTTTGATGTGCTGTTAAGCATCTAAGTGAAGATTAAAAGTGGACATGAGTCTAAAGCATGGGAAAAAAGTTCAAACTGAAGATAGAAAATGTGTAAGTCATCAGTGTATAGATACTATTTAAAGCAAAAAGAGCTCATTGGTCACCAGAAACTCCTTACTAAGTTGAAACAGTAAGGGGGAGACAAAATTCTCCAAGGATTCAGCACTGGACATTCTGTCATTAAGAGATCAAAAGGATAGAAGAAACAGCAAGAAGAGGCAAGAGTTGAGAATGGATTATAAGAAGAGGGTAAAATTTTTGGAAAACATTAAAATGAATCTACCATAGGACCCATAAATCCTACTCCTACATATCTGCCTGAAGAACACAAAGATACTAACTTGAGGGGATACATGCGCCCCTGTGTTCATAGCACTGTTTACAGTAGCCAAGCTATGGAAACCGCAAAAATAGGTGAGTGGGTCCAGAAGAGGTGATATATAAACACAATAAAACACTACTCAGGAATCAAAAAAGATAAATTCTTAACTTTTGCAACAATATGGATGGAAACGAAGGAGATTTTGCTAGGCAATTTAAGTGAGAAGCAAAAGACAAATGCTGGGTGGTGTCACTTATATGGACTATAGAGAAACAAAACAAAGAGTCAAATAAAGCCCAGCCAATCACAAATCCTAGAAATCTGGCTATAGAACTGAGGCAACTAGGGAGGGAGGGGAGAGAAGAGGACACAGTAGAGAGGGGGCATAATGGACTATGGAGGAGGACGGTGGGCATTTTTGGCTGTGGGTGTGGGGTGGTAACAACACCTGCATGGGGAGATGCTACACCTCTAAATCACAAGCAAAGTTGTAAAGCAATGTTACCTCAATAAAGATTAATTAAAAATTTTTAAAAGGCGAATATGGCAATTGTGATCTAGACTCCAGAGAGGAAGTTTATTGAAGAAGAGGGGATTCTCAACCATATGAAATGCTACTGACAGATTGAATAAGATTAGGCCTGAGAACTGACCTTTGTGTTTAGTGATGTGGAGATCAGTGTGGCTTTATTTGGAGGCAAGAAAGAAGCTTAATTGCAGCAGTTTACAAGTAAACAGGAGTTCCTGCTTTGTGTAATTATATTGCTGATATCAATATATATCAATATTTTGGAAGATGTCAGTGTTAAGGGAGGCTAAATACAGGGCATTCTGGGAAGTGTGTACTATTTTTGCAACTTTCTGTTAAGACTAAAATGGTTTTATAATAAAAAGTTGGGGAATGTATGTGGGGAGAAAATAGTTGAAGTCAGTAGGGTAGGCACCTCTTTCCCGGGGTGTTTCTGTAAAGGCAGCTTGAGGAGGAAATGGGGTCAAAACAGGTTTTGTTTGGATGGTTTAGTTTTTTGTTTCTTTTAAGCTAGGAGAAACACCACCATGTTCGCGTGCCAATGGGAATCATCTGGCAGGAAGATAAAAACTGACGATGCAGGAAAGAGAAGCATATTGCTGAAGCAGTGTTCTTACAGAGGAAAGGGGCTGCAGTCTTGTTTGCCTGTGGAAGCCCAGGCCGGAGCCGCGGAGGGCAGGTGGAAGCATGAGACACTGTCCAACTTCAGCATAAATGCTGTCTGATTCCCTCGGACTTCTCACTGAACGGGGGAGCGAGGTCACAGATGAGAGTGAAGATAGCAACAAAAGTGCAAAAGTGCTGGAGTTTTAATGAGAGAGGAAAAGGGGTGAAAGGGTCGTCTCCAGCGTGAGAGAGCTGTAAGTGAGCATCTGAGAAGCTGCGTTGTGGAGAGCATACGAACACGAAAGCAGCCCTGGGACCAGGGGTGAAGTCTCTGATGTCTACTCTTCTGTCTTCTGATCACTCTCAGTAGTACTAACTCCAACTGAGGGAAAGGCCCTATCAAGGAAGGTTCCCGAAGCAATGGCACAGCCCACCCACAGAGGATTAGTATTGCCATAAGACGTCACCGCAGTCTGCGCACAGAACTGCCACAGCCGCTACGCAGCAGAAATCAGATTATGCGCACCTCCCCCTCTTGGGGCTGACACGCGTATTCCACAGCTATCCAGGTTCAAGTATATATTTTTAAAATATGTAACTTTATTTTTAAAATATATGACTTTATTTAGGAATTGAAAATCTAAAGGGAGAGCCAAAAAAAAAAATTGCAAAAGTTCTACCTTCAGCAGACCAAGTGCTGCCCTATGATATTAAGAGCTCCTGCTAATTTTATAGGAAGTTTCTGTTTCCCCAACTAGCAGACTTCACCTCAGAAGGAGGGTTGGGAAACGGAAGCATCCCAGGAGAATTGTCTGTCTTCACTCAGCAGTCCAGGGGAAGATTCCTAATTGAGTGACATTTCAACCAAGAGTCGAGGGAGATTGTTAACTGCCTACCTAATAAAGCTCTTGTTCTTCCAGTCGGTCCCTGACCCCTGGGGAGCAGGACGGTTTATCTCAAGTTTCCTGGGCTACTGGCTAAATTTGTCTCCTGCAGAGCACGGATGAATCACCAAGACTGACACCTCACAGACAGGACAAGATGGAGAAGCTAAACGTGTATTTTTGATCATTAGGAATAAACACACCTGTTAATGAAGGAAAAGGGAGGAAAGAAAGATCTGAAGCTCTATGGATCTCACTCAGAGTGCCCAGTTCCCACATAATTGCAAATTGTCTACTTCAGTGCTGTTGAAATTACTCTAAATAGATTCTTCTTCCCTCAGAAATTCAGGTTCTGCTGAACAAAGTTTCTCTCTCAAGAGATTCCCCACACATCCCCGGCCCCCCATCCATTCCCTGTTGGAACCACCTCTGGGGGAGCCTGGCACGAGCTCTCTCCAAAGTAGGCGAGTTTCTCCCAGCCATGTGAGGGAGAATGACACATTTTTCTCCACTTTTAAATTTCTAGCTCCAGTCAAATTCTATTGGGCCTTAAAGTGAGACCCTAGTCATTGATTAGTGTCTTGGTTTTTGACCTGAACTTTTTTCATCATTCTTCCCCTCTGCATGGCAGGTTGCAGTTAAGTTAAAAAAGACTACAGGAAATTAAGGAAAAAATCGGAGCTGCCATCTTAAGTGCCAGGCTAACAGGTTGAAGGAACTCTATGGCCAGGAAGCACTAACGCCTCCATTAATGAAGCTATTAATTTTGAAAAGCTTTGACAGCTAGAACATCATTTTTTAGAAAGTAAAAACTCTTTTCCTTTATCTCCAAAATGCCTTCTTTGTATGTAACGGCTGCCTCAAGCCCCCTTCTGCTGCCTGTTTTAATTTGTCTTTAATATCAGATGTGCCTTATTGATTTCTTCTGTGTATATTTTCATTCTGAATAATTCAGAGGCATGATTTTTTCCCCCCATTATGGTCAATAGCAGGAGAAAATTTTGAGGATAATCAATTGAGCCCTGACTGACGATTCCTGCTGTTGAGACCCCCAGAAGTGAGGGCGGGGGAGCAGCAGGGGATAATACGACCCAACAGTCAATCACAGCTATCAGCAAAGGAGCCACCTCAGGTTGGTGTGAAGCGTGGAGATCCATACCTCCAGCCCAAAAGGTCTGCTAATCGTCCGCTCTTTTCACTTTTCATCACACAGCACTCCAGCTGTGCCAGGGAGTTACAGTGCATTCACATCTGCATTGTCTGTGCTACTAATATTGTTTAAAAATCGTGTTTAAAGGAGTGATCTTTTATATGAATAAGTACATCGGCTGTGCATCAATGCCTAATGATTTGTTCCTATTTTAGCCAAGCTTTTTCCAAAATCGTGTAGGAAAATTGGAAAGGGTCCAGGAGATCAGTCCAGGGAATAAATGTCACTTTTTAATGCAGATAATATGGTTGAAATTAATTATCATAGAGCTGACAGAAACAATGCAGTTTTGTCCAGTCTCTTCTCACCTTCGGTAAGAACACATTTTCTGCGCCTGTTCTGATGCTGGCCCCTGTCCAAGTCGTTGACACACTCAATTTACTACAAAATTGGCAGCCCTCTATCTCATAAAGGAATCCAAGTGTAACAATAAATATTGGTCCCTCTGCACAATATGACTAATGTAAGTCAGAGTAAACCTAATAAGTATAAGATCATTGGATTTAAATAATTGCGGTGTTCTGTATTTCCCCTCTCTTTCTTAAGACATTTTCATAAAATGCTGATTTAATAGGGTAAACTACAGACGGGCAGGCTATTTCATTCTCTTAGGGAGGTTGAGATCAGAACAAGTGAGGGAAGAGAGGCTCAGGTTAACGCAAGCAGTTCAATTTCAATTATGTGAAGTAAATGGTCTTTTTCGGGTCTGATGGTTTTTGAAAACTATTTGAAGGTCTAACGTGATTTACATGCAGTTTTCCTGGATCTCTGAAAAATAAGGGCTTTCACAGTACTTGATTCAAGTATTTGAATATAATTATGATATGTCGGCTTGTCATAAGCAGATATTCCTAAGGTAATTTTTAACAAACAACCAAGCAGCCCTTAAAGAATGTTGATCATAAAAGAAAGGCTATAGAGTTAATATCTTCTACCGCAGGTATCTGGTTTTGCTTATCTCTAGAGAAGAACCTTTAATAAAATTGCAAAAACATCTGTAGTTAATTGCTAAATAGCTTATAGTTAAATAATAGCTCAATGTATGCAAAGTAAAAGAGGAAATTAGAAGTCCCAGTTTAGTTTACTATAGATAACTTATTTATAAATCTCTGTAATTTATTATTAATATCCTTATACAATAATCGCTCATGCATATAAACACAGTTAACCTTAAATCTTTCTTCTGATTCCTGTTTCTTTACATACAAAAGAGGTATTTTGACTTCAAGACTCATATATCTTAAAGGCATTTTGAAGACATTAAATAAGCACCTTAACATTGTATTTATGGAAAAAGTAGTGATTCTTTGTTCATGATCTGATTTTATTCATCAATAAGTTTCACTGAGAAAAAAATTACTCTCATGAAAAATTATGATTTCCTTGGAATTACTTTTAGGGTTAAGGCATAATCCCCAGAAATATAAAGGATAAATTAATTGTACAGTTAGGACTTATATTGTAATATTAGCAAGGGTTTCCTGTTGCACATTACATCAGCCCTTCATATGCTCTGTCACTTTCATCAGAACAGCTCATTATCTGACTTGCTGTTGTTCTCAAAGACAGAAAAACAATATGGGGGTGATTAACTTAGTGAATTTTGTGGTAGCTCAAGCTGACATGTTGCATGAAAATGGAGAATAGAATGAAAAAAAAACATACTTTTTTCTTCAGTTAATGGCTGGCAATACATGTGGCAATAGACGTTGGCTTGAGTTAACTGAACACTGATACAATTGATAGTAAACTGGCAAACATGGTGTATTTGAAAGTAACAATGTGTTATTTAATAAATCCAAATTAGTAATTTAATGATTTTTGCTGCTTTGCCTGGCCAACTATAAACATTCTGTAGGTTGATATTACAAGTGGACCTCAATGTTGTTATCAAAAGTACAGCTCTGCCTTAGGGTGACACAGAGAAGAAATAGAATTGGCCTCAGTTCTAGCTCCTGTCCCAGAAGTTTTGCAAATTAACTGTGTGATGAGTAAATAATAACAATAATGGGAGCTATCATTTATTGGAAGTTTTTTTTGAACCAGAGATCATGTCACTTAATCTTACAAGAAACTTAAGAGGCAGGTACCATTTTACAGATGAGAAACTGAAGGCACAGAGAGGCAAATAATGTGCCTAAAGGGCCCTCCCTGGCGGTGCAGGGGTCACAGCACTATCAAGCTATCAGCAGCCACTGCAACACGAGTTCTATCCCCAGCCAGGGACCTAACCCATAAGGCACAGCAGACCTCTCCTGTCTCACCTGTTGCTCCCCTTGGCATATATTTCAGTAGATCTGCCTGTTCTGCTCCCCACTCTGTCTCTAATGAATCCTCTCACCCCCCACACCTCTGGCCTAAACCCAATTCTTATATGCATAAATAAAATTTTTAAAAGATCATGTACCTAAGCCACACATCTAGTCAGTGGCAGAGTCCAGAAGCTGAGACTCAGGTCTGGCTGACTTTTAACCAATCTGTGTCTATGCAGATACTGAGGGTGGAACAAATGGTCACCTTCTATTTCTAAAGTCTCCATTTCTCAATTTTATATTTAGTCCCTGCAGAGGATTTCCAGACTTTTCCGTTTAAGGAAGCGCTATTTTTGTTTCCCAAATCTTTCCTGTCTTTATGAAGAGAGAAGGCGTAGAGGGGAGTCACTGAGAGAAATGGGGAAGGGGCGCCAGAGCCGGCTCACCGCCCTGCTCTCAAGAATTTTGGTAACTTGGGGGCCTCCCTGGTGGTGCAGCGGTTAAGCGCTGGGCTGTGGAGCTGTTGGCAGCGGTGAAGTGAGTCCAACGCCCGGCCGGGGAGATTCCCACATGGCGCGGCAGACCTCTCCTGCCTCGCCCGCTGCTCCCCTCAGCAGTGTGTTTCTGATCTGCCTGTTCTGCTCCCCACTCTGTCTCTGGTGAACCCTCTCACTGCCCCATGTCTCCGGCCTGTACCCCAGCTTGTATGCATAAATAAATAAATCTTTTTAAAAAAAAAGGAATTTTGGTAACTTGGGCAAGCGGGCCAGGCAGCAGCTGATGATGATGCCCCCTGCCGCAGTGAGAACACCCTACCCACGTCAGTAACCCCGATATGGAAGTGCGGGACTGTGGGACACCACTTTATCACAACTCATTAGCTTGGGAACATGCACCCAAAGACCCACAGTCTTTGGGTCAAGCTCTCTAACTCATAACCCAGATGGTCCTCTGGCATCAGGAGACTCATCCCTGACAATGCCCTGTGCAAAGGACTCCCCTGCCGAAGTCCCTCCGCATCCTCTGAGAGGTCATGGGGATAGTTTGAGAGGCCAGGTGCCTTGATATCGGGCAGAGCCATGGCTGGGAGATGTATGGGGTAGATCAGCACAGACGCAGGCCAGGCCCTTCCTGCCAGGGTCTGTGCTGTCTGGGGAAAGTTGTTCCTCATCTAGCAAAAAGGTAGAACAAAGCACACGTGATGGTACATCAGCAAAGCACATGCCAGCACAGGGGAGCGAGGAGCAGTCGGCAGGGCCGTGGGGACAGAGCGTCACCAAGGAGATGCTTGTTCACCATCAACACACACGTTTTGCGTTCCCATCATGGAGACGCTTCTCTCACTGGGTTATCAAAGAAAGATAATACCTTCCTGCTGTTGGAGTGTGTAAGATTTAAGTATCTAAGGCCTAATGTAGATTTCATCTTTAATATGGAGAAACCTCAGGGTGCTGTTATTTTCAATGAAATATATCAATCGTAACACTTGGAACTGAATTATTACTCTTCAGCTAAACTGCTTACTGTGATCTTGCCACTCAAATCACACTTCAAAACCACAAGTGAGTTGTCATAAAAAGATGGCCTTGTCTCAGATTCTTTATATTAATTGTCTGCTTTAATCAAACTGTTGAAGTGGAAGGCACATGGATGTTGCCAGCACAGGGAGGAGAATCTAACACCCGCAGGTAAGGGCCTTTGGCTGGCCCTTTTCATCAGAAGATGGAGTGAGTGACTTACTTCAGTGCTGGCCATCCTTTACTAAGGGGCAGGCTGGTGCCCAAAATCTTAGATTGAGAAATGCCAGGAAATGGGAAAAGCAAGATTCAGACCCGCATCAGGGCTGTGATTTCCTAGCAGCTTGTCCAAGCCAGTTTTGGAAGGCCCAGCTCAGTCTACGCTGCTCCATCCAATGGGTCTATGTGGCCATAGACCCTGATTCCAGATGAGGGACATTCCAAAGGGTCTGTGGGTCTCCTCATCCTCAAGAGGCTGCAGCTCTGTCTGCATATCTAGCTTTACAGTCATTTAGCAGTATAGAAATACATTGAAGCATTATGGATAAAATTTCAACAAAATAAATGACAGATCTTTACGTGTGCATTCAAGAAAGAAAAATGTCTCTCTTGCACAAGCCGTAATTGTAGAACTTATGCTAATGGAAATCATTGTAACACTTTATTCATAAGGGTCATGTATAAATGATGTATGAATGTCCATAAATGTCTCTCTTATTTGCTATTAATAGTTAGGAATGCTATTATTTTTCCATAAGCCAAGTGTGATGCCTTTCAAATGGAAGCAACAATAGGTATAATCTGTTAGAATGAGTCTACAGACAAAATAAGCATATTTTTGCTTGGTTATTAACTACAATAAAGTATTTCCACATGGGTTATTTAAGGTTTTATTTAGATTTCATCTTTAATTTGGAGAAACCTCAGGGTGCTATTTTCAATGAAATGTATCAATCATAACACTTGGAACCCAATTATTACTCTTCAGCTAAATTACTTACTGTGTCTTACCATTTAAAGCACACTTCAAAACCACAAGTGAGTTGTCATAAAAAGATGTCCTTCTCTCAGACCTTTTTTTTTAACTAATTGTCTCTTTAATCAAATTTGTTTAAGTGGAAGGCAGCATCTCACATTGACACAGTGAGGGGAACACAAAACCCACAGTTCCTGCTCCTCTCGCTTTCCCATTTCCATTTGGCTCTAGAGGTAGAGCGTCAAATCCCGACTGACCCTTCTTCCCCACGTGAAGGAGTGATGGTTTCAGAGTAAAAGTAGAAGTTCTTGAATGAGCTCATTGGCACTTAGTATATCTTGTTAAATGTTCTAGTGATGGAGTTTTTTAACGTGGTTCATTTCAGATATAGAGGAAAAAGTAAATGCTCTCAGGGTGATTCCTTTAAAGATGGTTCCATTAAGAATTTGCACAGAGCCATTGAGAGGCAGGGGATCAGCGAAGCTTCTGCTGCTCCATTTCAGTTTCCCAGTAAGGGGAGGCCAAGACCAGGAGGGCCAGGGGCCGCAGCCACCACTGGGGGAAACTGGGGAATGAGCCAACACGAGGCAGAGCCACATTCTAGCGCAGGATTAAACAGGAGAGGCAAGAATGGAGGAGAGGGGGAAAGCCACACGCAGTCCTCCTTGTCCTTCTTGTCCTCGCGACACTGACAGCTTAACCCTCCTCTCTGAACTTCAGGCCCCTCCAGAGTAGAGACAGCCCTGTGCTAAGGACCACTTCCAAACTGACGTTTCCTTTAACTTACCGCTTTGCTGCCTATTTAAAAATGCACCGCGCTGGGAGGGGACACATTGTAGTTTCACTGGGCATCACATCACCCGAGATGACAGGGGGCACTTTGTAGGAGCTGGGGACGTAGTGGATGCTGCTGGAGAAGGAAGGAGCCCAGCTCGGGGCCAGGAGGTAGGAGACAGTCTCTGTCAGATTCATATTTTTGCCTGGGGCCAGATTTGTCTAAAAGCTTCAGGCTTTGCACAGCTCCTTCCCCCCAGGATTATCAACTCACCCACTGAGGGGTCACGTGCCCATCCCCCAGACTCACCCCACTGGGTAAACATCAGAAGATCTGCTGATGCTTCTTCCAGGGATGCTTCTTCTTCCATCCTTTGACCTCAGTTGGATGATGGGAGGATTTTGATAATGCATGAAACCTTTAGTTCCTCATAATAAAACCAGGAGATCTTGTGTACTCCACCTCTGACAGGGCTGTCAAAGGCACTTAGGGCATGGCTGGAGGGCAAAGAGTCCTGTTCCTTATTCCAGGGTCAGAAAAGTCAGAAATGCAAGGAGAGATGAAAGGGACCTATCATAAATAGTGACTGAATAAGTAGAGGGAGGGAGTGAGAAGGGAGAGAAAGGGAGGATGGGTGGATGGATTGATGGCTGGGCTCGATGTGCCTAGGTATTATTTTATTTAATTCTCCCAGTGCTAAGAGACAGTGATTGTTAAATGTGTTTCACAGATGAGGAAACAGAAACTAATAGAAGATAATAGTCACACCCCAGCCTTTTTATTGCAAAATCTATTTTTGTGGCTGTCATACTTACTCCACTGCCATTGCCCACATACATCAGGAAATTGGAATAAAACCCTAATAGGCCAGGGTCTTATCCCAGAAGTATTATAGAGTGTGTCTGGGAGGTAAGGAAGAGGGTTTACCACTCTGACCACCAAAGACTCGAAAGTATTCCCAGTAATGGAAACACTGCGATCTCAGCCAGTCTTCCTTTCTGTGTGGGGTTATAAGAACAGCCTAAGGAAATGTGGTACTTATGTTATATGTTCAACATCTTTGATTTTTTTCTTTCTCGTGATTTGGTCTATTTTAGATTTAACCTTATCTAAAACACTGTACTTACGGATAGAACAAGAGGTCCCTAGAAATGACACGGATATTTAAGATTCCAGTAATGGATAGTTGATGAGGAAATGTGAGGGGGGCAAAGGCAGTACAAATGAGGACTTAAAAACAATATTGTTGAACTAATTTAAAGGAATATATGCACTCCTGTGTTAATTGCAACACTGTAACAAATAGTTATGGAAACAACTTACAATAGCCAAGTTGTGGAAACAACTTAAGTGCCCAATGACAGATGCGTGGATTAAGATGTGGCATGCACACACAATGGGATACTATTCGGCTATATATTAAAAAAAAATAGATAAACCATTGCCATTTGCAGCAACATGGGTGGAACTGGAGGGGGTTATGCTAAGTGAAATAAGCTAGAAAGACAAATGCTGGGTGATTTCACTCATGTGGAATAATGAGAAACAAAGCAAAGGAACTTATGAAACAAAGCCTAGAAATATGGCTGCAGAATTGAGGCTGCTGGAGAGGGACAGTGGGGTGGAGACAAGTAGGGGAGGGGCCCAGTGCTATGTGGTGGAGGGGTGTGGTGTTCTGCTGGTAGGTGTAACATGGTGATATACCTCTGGGAGGTGGGAACCTATTTCCCTGAATCATATACAGTGATGTAAACCAATTCTAGCTAAGTAAAAATATAATTATTTAGTTAATTGACAAAAATAAGATCGTTGGGAAATTGGATAATTTAACTGGACAAAAACTGAGAATGTAAAAAGAGTCTCTGGATCTTTTAGAATTAATTCTAAGAAAGTATTATCAAACCTTTTCTCCATTTTCCTATCAGTCAGAATAAGAGCATGAAACTAAATTATACTGGCAGGAATACAAGTAACTTTAGACTTTTTACTCCTTTGCCACCAGAAAAATTACTTATCTATCAAGTTGCTGAACTATTAGAATCATTTAAATCAAGCAGCTCTCTCCAATCAACATGACTTTCTAGAAGAAATGTGGGGTAAAGTGGGAGGGGTTTCAGAAGCTCCCAGGGTCTGGCGGGAAAGAACACTAGTTAGCTGGCAGATCCCTCTAAGAAAAGCAGTATCCCAGTCAACGTTCAACAAAGTAAACAAAACAGAAACAAACTAGACTCACTGAATTCTACTGTAAATGTCATTGGGCAAAGTGATAGCAATGGCGGCCATACACGATGGCATTCAGCTACATGACCTCATTTAATCTCTCCAAGAACCCTTTTAGTAGGTGCCCAATTTTCATCTCCACTTTAACAATGAAAGAGGGTTCAGAGACGTTAACTTACTCAAGCTAATAGAGTATGTGGCAAAGGCCATTAAAATTTCAGTCTCATCTCAGAAAATCACATTTCCATCCAAGTAGCTGTTCTTTCCCTAGAATATACTTAAATTAGAAAGAGCATACCAAAACAGAAATAGGAATTTAACTTTTAAAAAAACCTAAAATACATCTAAGCTGTGTCCTCAGAGTAACACAAAGTCAGTTGCATTATTACTTCAGTGTTTCACATATTCATCAGTCAGTCAGTCTGTAAGAATTTACTAAGAATTTATGTTTGAACAAAGATCCTAAATAGACAAGTCTATTGTATTCTTTATGCTGTATTATCTGCCATGTATGTTACATATATATATGTAATATATAAGTATATATGTTATATATGTAATAAATTTATAGTATATATATACTTAATATATATACTATATATATAATATATATACTATATATATACTATATATAGTATATAGTATATATATACTATATATACTATAATACTAATATATATACTAATATAATATACTAATACTATATAATATACTAATACTAATATAATACTAATATATATACTATATATGTATATATATACTATATACTATATATATACTATATATATAGTTATATATAAGTATATATATACTTATATATAACTATATATATAAGTATATATATAGTATACATATATAGTATATATATAGTATAATATATATAGAAGTATATATAAGTATAATATACTTATATATATATTAAAAGTATATATATACTATATATACTATATATATACATATATATATAAGTATATATATATAAGTATATATATATTATACTATATATATACTTATATATATAAGTATATATATATAGTATACATATATATAGTATATATATAGTATAATATATCCTATAAATTTATTACATAAACAGTGAATGGGAAAATTAGGCAAAACATTTTAAACACAATGTTAAACCAAAGATTTATTTTAGAAGGCAGGTATTACTGATTTTAGCCCACAGGTTAAATCAACTAACCAACTAGTTACCAGAGAAGTGCTACATTCTCTGTGTTTCTAATAACTAAGATCCAGTAATATACAAATCAATAACAAGATAGGAAATAGGAAGAAGAGAAGATCTAAAGTGTTTCTTGAGAAGACAGCTATGTAGCTCACGGGAAAGATGCTTTTGAGGAGTAGAGGATGTTTGAGGAAGTACAATTGGCCACTTGCCAAGTACAGTACTGCTTCATGTCTGCCCACCCATCAGACTAGAATAACTGAGTTCCTTCTGAGGAGCCAGAGGAGGAATTCCTGGAAATAACAAAGCATATTAGATTTCACTTTATCCAGCAACATACAATGATGTATTAAATTCTCCCTCAATTTAGAATGTTTATTGATTTTTTTTTAAATCTTAATTTAACTATGTTACATTTGCATTAGGTAACATAAAGTAAACATTTCAAGTTATTTCTGCTCACACCACGGACTATTTTGTCCAAAATATTTCTTCATTGCCTCAACTGATGATATGAACTGAGGTAGTACTGTCAACTAGTTATCCTCAAATCCTTATGTGCCTTCATATTCCAGGATACTTTTTAAATAGGAACATGTCTGATAATAATAGCAAATCAAGGAACATTTGTGAATGATTCTGGGACATCTGATAACAAAGATGAGGTCCAGTACATATAAAAGAAACAAAAAAAATGTTCTGCGTAAATGTCAAGGTGAAGAATGATGGAGATGAAGAAAGGGAGGCAGCCTCTCGAGGGTCTTGCCATGATGCAAAAGAGAGGGAGGCACTCTGGGATTTCTGTGGGTTCAATTTGCTACTGTGGGGCTGTGTAGGCATCACTTAAACACTGGAAGTGAGAGGGGGAGTCAAGAGACCATGAGGACTGTCTCCTGAGGAGATGATGAGGGGTTAAACTAGGTGGAGCCACAGAATGTTTTGTTTCTCTTTGTATCCTCACAACCAGGTTGATATAATTCCTGGTACGTGGAATCAGTTCAAGTAATAGTTACTAAATGAGTTAAACTTATTTTTTTTCCACATTCCAATGAAATCTCTATCTTTTGACTGTAAAGCCATGCCTAGTGACATTAATGCATTCTAACATTCTAGAGAATTCCACAAATCCATCACACAAAGCATAACAAGAATATATATGCTACTAAATAAATTAAACTGGAAAAGCCCAACATGGTCATAATTCATAGATCCATCCCATGCTTCCCTTGCTTTTCCTGGACTACAGGGATGTGGATATAAATATGGATTTTAAAGGATTGTTTTAATCATCTTTGCAATAAAAAAACTAAAGCCAGATGGCCTACCACTAAGCAACGCTTAGTGAGGGAGATAAGTAAATCTGCAGCTGTCATTCCCTGTAAAAGACCATATACCTTGCTAAGCCATTGTGTACACCAGTAAGTACTTGCTAATTGGGAAAAAAATGTTCTGTGAGAAATAAAACCAAGAAAAGTGAAATTGACAGTGAAGTGTGTAATATACTGAGATCCTGCAGCATGACACTCCTCTGGAGCTCATACTTGCAGGGATCTAGCTCATATAGCGAGGCAAGAACCAAGATAAAAGAAGACTTTCACTGCACCATCAAATAAACATTAAGGAATGTCAAGTCAGATTTGAGCCTGGGCTTAAATCCAGGCACTATCTTGTACGAGCTATTTTTCATTCAAGTTACTTCATTTCCCTGAGAACATCATCAACTATACCTGAATTTATAGGGCTGCTGTTATGAATAGTGTTGATGGAAATGCCTAGAAAGTACTAGCCCAAAGTAAGTTCTTCATGGAAAGTAATTAGTGCAGTGTTAAGGGCTGAATTGTACACACACACACACACACACACACACACACACATCCCATTCATTTGCCAAATCTCTAAACCTTGTACCGCAGCATATGACTGTATTTAGAGAAAGGCCCATGAAGAGATAAATATGAGTCCATATAGGTGGGCCCCACTCCATTAAGAATGGAGTCCTCGTAGAAGAGGAAATTTGTACACAATGAAAGACCATCCACACCTGTGCCAAGTGCCAACAGGGCCACATAAAGAAGCAGCAGAAAAGGCAGCCATATTCAAGGCAAAGAAAGAGGCCTCCAGAGAAACAAAAGCTGCCCACACCTTGATCTTGGATTTCTAGCCTCTAAAACTGTGAAAAAATGAGTTTCTGTTGTTTAAGCCACTCACTCAGGTGGTATTTTATTATGGCAGCCCTAACAAACTAATACATGAAATCAGTGCCACCTTCTTCAACATAGCTTTGTTTGAGGGGGAAGAGAAGTCTAGCATTTGATTGTCAATGTGATTGAGTAAGCTCTTCAACTTCGAGCTTCATATGGATTCAATATTTAGGCCACATCTAGTCTGATGGCTTAGTGCATAGTATGCTCTTTAAAAAAAATTTATTTTATTTATGCATGCAAGAGCTAGCATGGAGGCCAGAGTTGCGGGGGATGAGAAGATTCATCAGAGACAGAGTGGGGAGCAGAACAAGCAGATTGATTGACTGCCCTCAGCAGTGGGTAAGTCAGGAGAGGTCTGCTGCGCCATGTGGGAAGCTCCCTGGCTGGGTATTGAACTCGTGCTGCAGTGGCTGTAGATAGCTTCATAGTGCTGAGACTTAAACCCTTGCACCACCAGAGAGGCCCCTGTACATAGTATATTCTTATTAAGAATTTGTTGGCTGGATGGGTGGGTGGGTAGATGGATGGATGGTAATAAGATAATAAGCCTCTAGTGTCAGGTATGCTACAACATACAGCTAACAAACTCACAGGAACAATGGCTAAAAGCTTATTATATGCCAGGCACTGTGCAGTAAAAATTATAAAAAGCAAATTCAGGAACATAAAACCTTAGGAGCCTAAGGGTTTTTAGCGTAAGGAAAAATGATCCATGTTACCACTTCATTATCATTGCAAACACCGCTGTGTAATCACTGGTCCAAAGACACAAGACTGTTTATGAAGGAACAATAGGCTTGAAGCCAGAAGATGTTTGTTTGCTTTCTTGTCCTATCACTTACCAGAGCTCCTTGAGAAAGTGGCTTAGCTACCCACAAGACTCAGTTTCCCTCCTGTAAAACAGGAATACCTATCCCGCCTCTGGCATAAAGCTGTGAAATATCAAATGAGATGGTATATGTGTGAAAATGATTTATCTATTCTGCAGTGCTGTATAGATTAAAGACATCCTGCTCATAATGACAGCCTTGAATCTTTAAGTAATATTAGCTTATATTGTGTACATTGAGCTTTTATATAAAAGGTGGTACAAGAAAAATTTTAAAGCATCTTATTTAAATTGCTAACATGCTTTAAACGTTCATGCCTGATGATTCTGATAAGTGTGGTCACCCTTTTTTTAATGGTATTTCTCATTAAAATATTTGAAAGTTTTCTGCTTTGGAAAGTTCTGACTAATAGATTTATGCTTTTCTAGAAGTATTGTAATAATGCCAGTTATCAAGTTCCAGTGAAAAATAAAATTTATTCTTTTGAGTGATAGGGATACCAAAAAAACCTGAGCAAACACAATGAATTTTAGATTTTTTTAGTTACTTAGTTTTAATATATTTCACTTATCGTGTCTAAAAATTTAATACAGAAAACATGCAATGTTATTTCATGAACATGTCCATAACACATTGTTTCTGCATTATACAAAACCAATGAAAACAAGAAACACAAGAGAAAAGGAACAAAAAATTAAAGATACATAAAATCAACACTTAACAAAACCTTGAGGTGTGCAATTATCTAATTCAATTTTTTAAAATATTAGCAAACCTTTAATTTTTCAATAAAAAATTTAAGACATGTTTGAATTTCTACTTAAGTAATTGTGACACAAATCTCTCCAGTTTCTCCTTTGCTTTATTTTCAGTGGAGAAAATACCTAGCTTGATGTTGTAAGTTTACGGTCTGATGCTTTTGTTCTTATAGAGGCAATAGGTCAACTTTAATGGAGTGACATCATAATCATGTGGTCTATTAGGACAGCATAACTAATAACTTTTAAATCCAAGTCGCCTTTTCACAATTATAGGCATAAACAATTTCAAAGTTATCTTTGTCATAATATAGAATATTGCATTACTTTTTTCCAGAGCATCTTTAGCAAGTAAATCTAATGGAAATTTCCCCCAATGCATTTTTCTATTTGAAATAAAATGATAATTGGTTCTAGTTCCACATTTGTAACACATGTAGTATCATAGACTAAGTTTATTTAATTGAAATATTTGGACAAAAATTCAAATATTTGGACAAAACTTTGACTAGTTTGCTTCCCACTATTAATCTGTAAATACAATCAGATGATGAAATATATCTGATGGAAATGCCTATGCAACTATGGGTACATTCAGATTAAGAAAATAAGGAATCCTTTACAAATGCAACCTACTGTTAATATATTTCTGAGTTTGCCCCAAAGCACCATTATGTAGATTTGTCTTCAGACCAAGAAGATGACAGGCCAATTTGTAAATTTATTAAAAATTGCATGTAAGAAAAAGGGGGGAAATTATACATATTATATAATATATAAATACAATGTGTGTGTGCACGCGCACGCACGCGCGTGTGTGTGTGTGTGTGTGTGTGTGTGTGTGTCTCCTACATGTTTGCCTACCTTTGAACTGTTTTTCTATGTGATTCTTACTTCCTTTGGGGATTTTTTCACGACATTCTCAGTGTCAACAAATTAGTCAACAATTTCCTATGCCATTCTAGTTACTATTAACACATTAAAAATATCTTAGTTTCTCATAAATTTGCCTTTGAACATGTGACATGTATTTCCCTTATTTCATCTTTTCTAACTTATGAAAAACTCCAAACACAGTTACTTACAAAATATAACACAATGAACACTCATATACCTTCCATTGTGAGTCAACAATTATTAATATTTTTCTGTATTTGCTGTATCTTTCTTTCTCTGTGTGGATAATATGCATAAAGTATTCTAAAGGATACCACATCAGTATCATAATACTTAAGAAAATTTTAAATTAAACCCTGGAATGGAATAAAAATTCCATAAATATCACCCATATCTAGAAGCCACTCATATTTTCCCACTAATCCTTGACTCCAAAAAAAGTTATAGCTCATTTGCCATTAATATTGTTGCTATTTCATCTACAAAGTAGTTAGTAATAACTGCTTATGTTACAAAGATAACTTCCAGATGGCACACTGGCACTCTACCTCAATTTCTTTTTTTCCTTTCTCTTTTTTCCCCTCTTTCTCACTCTACTTCTATTACCTATTCATGGAAAGGAAACTTTTAAATCAGAAATTTTGCCACTTTTAAAAAGGGGGGGAGGCACCTAAATTTATTTTTTTATTAGTGAGCCTTTAATGCTAATTGTCTATAATTTGATGGTTATAATACAAAATGATAGAGACAAAAAATAGTGAAATTTTTCTTAGGAAGGGCAAAGAAAGTCTCTGTTACAATGTTGTAAATGCAAAATTAAAGGTCTCCACAGTGGCTTGGGCAGCTCAGAGGAAGAAATATCTTCAGCAACATCACTCCCAGAGATTTTGAAGGTCTACACGGCCCAAGAGCACCGGTTGGGGACCAACAGTTGCTTCATTTACTTGTAGCAAAAAAAAAAATTAAAGATTTATTTATTTATGCATAGAAGAGCTGTGATGTAGGCCAGAGGTGTAGGGGTGGTGAGAGGATTCTCCAGAGACAGAGTGGGGAGCAGAACAGGGGAACTGACTGAAATACACTGCTGCTGAGGGGAGCAGCGGGCAAGGCAGGAGAGGTCTGCTTCACCATGTGGGAAGCTCCCTGGCTGGGGATCAAACTCCTGCTGCAGTGGCTGCGGACAGCTTCACAGTGCTGAGACTTAACCAGAGAGGCCCCTGTAGCAAATTTACTTTTTTTAAATGCTTATGGTATTCTGTTGATTTTAATTAAATAAGAATCTCAAAAGGGATTAATATGAACATTGGCTGATCTCAAAGAGTAGGAAAGTGTCCTGGGAAATTCCTTGGAAAGCAAGAAAGATCCTGTTGCCCTGGAAATAATCTTTGCACAGTCATAGTCCAGAACAGGCCGGTGCCTTCCCAGAATGCCTCTCCCAGCCGTCAGAGCCACATTTACTTGACTTCCTTCAGGAGGGGGGATGTTTGTGTATATTTCACTGCAAGATCTCAGCCCCAGGTCAACCCACATTTAGGAAACAAAGTCCAGGATGAATGAATTCATCATGGAGAAATACGCTCCCCACCCCGAGACCCTGAACCCACCTGTAGACAGTCATTTTCCAAGGTCCAGTCAAGCCTCTTCCTGAATGAACTCGCCGTGCGACCGTGACTGAGTCACTTAACACTTCATGTCTCAGTTTCCTCATTTGTACCACGGAGACCACGGGGCTGACCTCCCTCCCAGGCCCACTTTGAGGAACAGCTCATTAGCAATCATAAAGTATTTTGAAAATGTAAATGCTGAATTATAATTTTCATCAACAAATTAACCTTGGTGCTTCCCACTCAATCACTCCCTCCCGGGTAAATGTTCAAAACTGCTGCTGACCCAGAAGCTTCTGTGTGAAGAAAGCACCCCCGTACAAAACATAGCTCCCCCAGAGACACACCAGGAGCCCTTCTATGTCCCTGTCACCATACTGCAGGTGCTTTTCTATCACTGATCAAGACAGGTACCCCAAATGTGTAGGGTATTCAAGTTCTTGCTTACCAGACAACTCCAAGGATGTTCTGGTATAAGAAAATAACAGGCCAGTCCCCAGTATGGGCTAAAGCTAACAACATATTCTCTGGATCTGTGGAAATTTTAAATTATAATGATATGTATTTATTAATTTCTCTTTTCACAAGTATTTCTGAACATCTCAAATGTGCACGTTAGAAGGAAACTCTTTACAGCTTAGCCAGTAGGAATATTGTAGCAATAAGATCAATATTCTGTGTGTCAGTGATTGTTGCCAGAGGATTAAGCCACAGTTACAAAACCACAGAAACAACCATCCCCTGACAGGCACCCCCAGGCCCTAACACAGCTCGGGTCGTGGCCAGGGAGCAGCTGCCCACATCTCCGATGGATGATGACGACAGTTATTTCTATTAAATATACATGGAACAGGTGAATTTGGAAACCCTCGTTGAATAAATAAAAAAGGTATATGGGTATTAGGACAGTGCCTGCAGGTTATAATAAGTGTGAGGCGCCTATCAGGTGGAGGAGAAGAAAAATGTATTTTCTTCAGATTCTGTCTTTGATTAAAAAGATATAACTGGCTTCCCTATACTTTTCACAGCTCTCACATTTATGATCTTTGCAATTAACTTCTAAAATATTCATATTTAAATGGCATGCTATAAAAATAATGGATTCAGAAAATTACCATATGTGGCAAGAATAAAGCAAAAACAAAAGATTTCTCTCCAACCCAAGAAGTTTCAGAAGTTTCCTAGTTAATAAAACTCAGTGTGCTCACAAGCAGTATATACTTCACAAGTAGAACAACATTGTGAAGACAAGTCAACTCCTTCTCCCACGTAAGCCTCCAGAATTTTGTTACTTGCTACGTGAGATACATGACAGCATGAAAAATGAGTGGCCAGGCAGGTGAAACACAATATGGGTTTCAAAAATATAGTCATTAAACAAGTTTACATATGTCGGCAAAGGTTTGCAGTCATTAGTATAAACAAACTAATATGAAAATATTACAATGACATGAAATGGAATAAGTTTTATAAAAATGTAGATTTAGTCTGTTTTATTTCAAGTTTTTCACCTTTCTCTAAATGCTTTTGAAAATATGTACCATTTGTTATTGATTTAGAATACTACAATTGTTGATAATTTTTATTATATAACCCAACCTTCATGTGTTTGAAACATGTTTAGAAACAAATATGCATTCAATTCAGCCCACCAAGATTGCTATGTTAGGAGACTGGGAGACACAATGTTAGAGTCAGTCTCTCTCTATACATACACCTCCCCCTCGTTTTCTCTTTTCCCCATTCTAACCATCCTTTCACTCTCTGTCTTCAGTATCTGCAGCAACAACAATAAAAAAAATTCTAGGAAAGAAGTGACTATTTTTTCAAACACTTTGCAAGCATGTTTTTAAATTTAACAGTGTATCATTATCGACCAGTGCATAACAAATCACCTTAAAACTTCCTACTATAACAAACACTGACTATTTCATAGTTTGTGGATCAGGCATCTAGATAGGGTTGAGCTGGGTCTCTCGGATATAAGTTCTATGAGGTAGCCGACAAACGGGTAAGTTCACCCCAAGCCCAGTGGGGTTGAAAGATTCGCTTTTAAGTGCATGTGGTCCTAGCCAGGCTCTCTAGCCTGTACACGAGTGGACTAAAGGGCTCATCTCACAGGCCACGTGACTGTCTCCATGGGGCTGCTCACAGCACGCAGCCCGCTTTCCCAAGGTGGGCTCAGGGTGTACAGGAGAGCACCACAGAGGAGCACAGTCTTCTTATGACCTCATCCCAGAAATGACATGCTAGCACTTTTCTAGTCTACTGGATCCAGTAACTAGAATCTGCAAAATCTATTCATTAGCAGCAAGTCACTAGTCCAGCCTCCACTTCAGGTGCTTAAAGAGCATTGCCTAGCAAATATTGATCCCTCTAGAAAATACAAAACAATGACAAGATGAATGTTTACTCTAAATAAACAGGCAAAGATTCAGTTTACGGCTATACAGATTAACACATGAAAGCATTAGCTTTCTATCCTATGCCATAAAGGTAGAACAGATAATGGAATAAAAGAATCCATCTTACTGGAGGGTCTGTCATTTTCTTAATCAGTAAGCATCACTGCAGCTCTCTGAGCTCAACAAGCAATTTAGAGTTGTTATTAATTTCACAAACTTACTTAAGGTGCTTGTCCTGTCTTTTTGACCTTTTTATTCCCCAATTTACAGTAATCACAAAAGTCCTTGCATTGTACAACTCTGTTACACTAACGCCTTCATCTTTTCCCTGCCTCTGTCCTTGCCTTAAAGCACTTAATGCTGCACCACTCAGCTGTTCCACACCTCATCTCTTCTGTTCCAGACACACTGTGCTTCACCCTAAATCTGAACAGAGTCCACTGTCAAAAACCCACATTAGCTGTGTTTTCACTCTTTGGAGTCCTTATTCTTTAGTGGGTTGGTAAAAAGTTTGGTTTGGCTAAGACTCTCTTAGTTGACAGCAGCTCTTTCCACATAAGCAACTTTATCTCCATGCGCCAAACCAAATATCTATCCCAACCAACTGCTCACATGAGAATTTCTACTCTCTCCAAATTTGTTTCCATATCTGAAATCAGATCGTGAGAAGCTGTAGACAAAATAACAGCCAATGAGGTGAGATAACATGAGTCCTAAGTCAGAATTTGTTCTTTAAAATAATTTAAGGAATGTCCCCCCTGTGGCACAGGGGTTAAGTCTCATGCTATCAAGCTAGTGCCAGTCACTGCATCATGAGTTCGAGCCCAGGCAGGGAGCTAACCCACATGGCGCAGCAGATCTCTCCTGTCTGGTCTGCTGCTCCCCTCAGCAGTGTTTTTCAGTCAATCTGCCTGTTCTGCTCCCCACTCTGTCTCTGGTAAATACTCTCACCCCCACCCCTGCAACTCTGGCCTATACCCCAGTTCTTGTAAGCATAAATAAATTTTAAAAATTAAAATTAAAAAATAAAATAATTTAAGAACTGTAATAATATGGTATGCTGATAGTTCATCTACATAAGATATTTTAATATGACAAGGCGAAGGTTACAGAAGTAATAGCTAAAGCATACTACGCTATAGATATTGCTGTTTATCCAACGTTTCCAAGGGGATATAAAATGCCACCTAGCATGCATTTCTGAAGATTGATATCACATCTGCCTAAATTTGTGACACTGCTAATTTAACTCACACAAATCAGCAAGCGTCACAGGCTTTGTGGCTTTCAGGGATCTCGCATTCTATAAAGCTCAGAAACAAAAGCTTTTCTGAAGAAAGGATTATACAACAAAGATCGTTGCTTACCCACTTAAATTACATAAACATCACTGGATCCAGGAGTTAACACCACAGACTCTAAGTGTGTTAGAGCAGTGAGTGTCAGAAGAACATAAATTGCTGTTGCTGACAACCAGGCACTCTGGGACTTGGGGGGATACAGATGTGCCCATGGCCCCTGGTTAGCAACACACAGCAAAGAGCAAAACTGAGCTCCAGAGGGAATTTGCAAAGGTTGTAGACAGATGTTCTGAATCTTAGCGTCCAGCAGGAGTGCATTTAGGTCAAGGAATAAGGTTGGACAAGGAGAGAAAGCGCAGGAACAGAATTTGTTATGTGACCTCTAGAAGCGGTTTCAACAGAAAAACTGTCTTGATGCACGCTCTCTAAAAATATAAGGTTAGTTCCGAACTACAATTAAACTAACATCAAAGATATGAATCGAAATGGAATTACATAGAAAATATTGTTGTATTTGAGCATTTTATGACATGATTCATAGAAAATGGAGTATTTATAAAAAAAAACAGGATTCAGTGTATCAATGAGTAAAGTGATTCCCTTAAAAGATCCTTGTTTGATATCAATCTTTTAGTTAAATTAAGCTTTCTTAGAGAAGTCATTTTAATTATTTTACATAGCCTTCCTCTTCCTAATAGCCACATAAAGATGTAGAAGTTGATGTAACCAACAAAAACACAAGTCACAGTCCAGTGACTGGGATTTCTTTTTTCGTGTGTGTGTATAATCTATTATCCATTGTGTTTATCTCTATCTTTATGTATAATATGTACAGATTTTATTTTTATTTGTATACATTTATATGCAATCTTTTTTCATGTTTTCTTTATATATAATCAAAGTTATATTTGATTCTTCAGTGAGACTAAGAAGCATACAGTAAAATCTTACGTAAACTCTGCCAGTATCCTAGAACTAATCTTATTACTCCTATATAGAAGGAAACTGTCAGTTATAATGCCTGTATTTAGATAACAGAATTATTTAGGCAATTTCCTAGTAACTGTGTTATCAAATTCCCATCTTCTTTCACTTCACTCCAACTTATCATTCCCTTGTTCCCACTGCTGCTCTCCCAATCCCTGCACCAGACACATACCACTCAATCAGGCCAGATCACCTCCCTAAACTGTGCTTGGCTTCTAAGAGTTCTTCAAGAACTGTAAGATTATTTCCAGAATCTACATCATCCTTATGCCCCAATGCTCTTCACCCCTATCATGAAGAAAATGAGAAAATGGCCTCAGTTACCCAGGGAGAAGAGGACCCATACAACTTCTTAGTAAAAGACAAGGTGGATCAACTCTTACTTGCTCTTATTCCCCCCTCCATCTTTGGATAGTCCCAACAGAAGGTGATTTACTGCTGGTTAGACACTAATTCCATAGGGTTGGACCTTCTAACAGCAAAGACCCATGGACAAGTCAGCCAGAAGTATTTCTTCCTATTTCTGAAGAGTTCACCAAAGAGTAGCATTGAAATAACTAAATGTTACTAGCACAGTTAATGTAACCTGTTGTGAGAATAAAAATGTTTACACAAAGATACTACATTTCAACTCCTCTATTTAGAGTTATGGAATCTAAGAAGATGACAAATCATTTAATATTTTATTAAAATATGAGAATGATGACATGAAAAATAAAAACTAAGAAGGGCTGCTTACACCTCTTTGTTACAAGGAAGATAATAATTTGTTTTGCATTTGAAGTGTTTGGAGAAGAGTAGCAACCAAGAATTCATCACATAATATCAAACCAACTTAAAGTATGGCATTTTTTTAAATTCAGATATAAAGCTAAGGACCACAAAATCCTCAAATATTTAAGGGAAAATGAAAACAAAGACAAGACTTCTATCAAACACCAAATCTCAGGTTCTTTAACTCTCATTGGTCCCCTCCTCCAATGGTGCTTGTTTACACATTCTGTTGGCCTAGTTTACAAATTACTTTCTTTTCTTTGATAGTAAGAAGAAAGACCAAAGACAAAGTTAGAGATAAGGGGGAGTTCCATGGCCCATCTGGTAGCAGCAGTGTGAGCCCCAGACAAAAGCTCTAAGTCTCCGAAACAATGAGCTGGGCAGCTGCTTGCTTTCCTGTTGACTTCTGTGTAAAGTGCAGGGGTGTCCAGAAGAATCACTAACACTCCTCTCAGACTGACATTCATGGTGAAATTTTCTTGCACTTAGCACATTAGATGAGACATTTTAATTGTATTGACATAATCAATTCATAAGCAAGTAATTAAATGTCTCTTTTTCTTAGTTCTTTCTTGGTACTATTAGGGATGGCTAAGGGAATCAAGTAAGACCTCTGCTCTCTACTGTTTAACATATGACTGAACAAGAATATAAAACACATTTATGACAAATACACAGAGCTTATTCTAGATATGGCCTGCATTATTTTGACTATATGAATCCTTTAAATTGTCCCACTGTCCAGTGAAGTAGAGCATATTACTGTCTCTCCCTTACTGAAGGGAAGTAAAATACAGAGAACTTACATAACTTGTCCAAGGTTACATAGCTATACATTGTGGATTCAAAACAGGCAGTATAGTCCCTCAGTCTATGCTTTTATTCAGCATTTTTAATAGACCCTCAAAACAGTTGAGTTATTTGTGAATTTACAGAAAAAGAAGACAAATGAGGGATGGAGAGATTGCAGCAGGCTTCCTGGAGGAAGTGCACTATAGAGGGAATTTAGCAAATGAAGAGACTGTGGCCAGACAAGGAAGAAGTAATTGTGGGCAGAAGATGAACAGTGAGCATGGAGTGTTCAAAGGGCAGGAAAGAAGCCAAACTGACCAGAGAGAACGGGTACAAGGAGAAATGAGACGAGAGCAATGGGATGGGAAAGATGGTGGAAATTGAAACATTTTATATGAAAATTGAATTCCTATGAGGGTGAAGTTAAAATTGAGTGAAAGACAATTACCTCAAAAATGGATTTAGCTCTACTCCAACCCAAACAAAGCTTCTCTCAAGTTGTAGAGGTCTCTAAATGGTGATTTCACTATTGGCAAAATTGAAAGTACTGACTGCAAGGTAAGGATCAATGCATGTTTATTTATAGGAAACATGAGAGAATGGTAGCCAATGAGCCAGGGTTTTCAGTACTGACAGTCTGTTTCGATTTGGATTTGGTCTCTGTGTTCTCTGCCACTAGACTGTATCATATTCATATGGAAGCTGAATGTGGTTACAGTCATGAAGTCTACCTGGAGGAAAAAGGACTGAGGGAACGTTCTCGATGCCATCTTCTCTTTGGAAGATCATTCTTAAAAGAAAGGCAGCTGAGTAGCAAAGAGAAATCATGTCCTAAATGCAAAAAAAAAAAAGCAGAAAGGGAGGTGAAGGAAAGGAAATGGAAAGACATCTAAATCATCTCTGGGGAAAAGTGATGCTAAGGATGACCTAATTAAAAACAGAGTGACATTCAAGAAGGAGGGATGTCTAAATGTGTCCCTAGAAAAGTTAAGAAAAGGTAAAGTAGGTTAGTGGAGAATCATGGCCAGATTATTGGAAGGAGAGCAATTTCATAACCTCTCCATCTTTCCAGTTTCTCGCAGAGTTCCAGAAAAGAGAAAGTGTGCTTGGTAAGAATGATTCGTTGAGCAATTACCTCTTTCCGTCCCTGCTCTCTGGAACTGGACAGCAGACAAGTCTGGTGAATTATAGCTGTGGAGTTCTCCAGAAGAGCTTCCTCTTAAGGATGCAGAACTTTCCAGTTAGCCACAGGCAGCTCTAGTTTCTGCACAGCTTCTTTAATTTCAATTTTCCCTTCTCCATCCTTGCTCATACCTCACTGGTTTAGGACCATTTGTGGTGCCTCTCTCCACTATACTCATCATGTTTACCCCCTAGATGTTTGCCAGTCTTTGCTCCCTTTTTGTATCCCCTTCATACTGGTCCTACCCTGGACTGTTTGCTCCCCAAGCAGATCAGATCCCTCATGCCACGCTCCATCACCCCACTCTCCTCTACTCCTTCAACCATGCTCTCTTAGTTTCTCCTTCTGCCTGGTGGACTCTCCTCCCCTAGAAGGTCTCTGCATCCTTGAATCCTGATTCTCCAACTCTTGTCCTTTCCTGCTTCTTTTGACCAAATGGTTACTGCTGACCAGCATGGGAGGGAAGATCTGAATGAAAATTGTGCTTTTGATTCAGTAATAACACAGATTTGGTTTGGGTAGCCTGATAGTGTTGAAAGCCTGTTTCAACTGAACATCCTAGGGTCCCAAATGTGATAAGTCGATCCAGTTTTTCATCTGCTGTCATGATTAACTGGCAGCTTCCAGGCATTGGGTAACTGCACACGTACATGTGGATAATTACACAAAGAATGCCACAGGTTACAGACTATTGGTTCATGCTTCAGTGGAGTTCTGCTAGCAAGGAATGGGTATCAGCTTCTTAGATCAATGCTGGCACATTGCTGATTGTAAAAGCTCTGTTCCAGAGCTGTTGAGCACCTCATGGTTGCAGGGTTTTCTGCACAATAGCATTAAATGAAAAGCAAGTTTGGAGCTGAGTATTTACAATCACCAGTGACTTGGTGACAGGTGCCAAACTCATTTCACTTAAGATTATAGGTTGAACTCAAATTGGGGTCCCTGAAGAGAAAGACATGTCCTTTATCTGGTACATTAAAGAAAGCATTTCTTATTTCTGTTAAACAATCAGCAAAAGAGAGATGGTGCAACAGCTAGAAGAGTGCTGCAAATAACAGGGTTACCAAGAGTCACCCAGAAACCTTTAAAATAATTTAAAGTGGTGATAGAACAAGTAACACACAGAGTTTCTATTGATGCAGTAAACCTTAACCCTTGAACCTAACTTGTACAGAGAAAGTCAGTACAGCTATTTCCAGTTGATCTGTCAAGGCAATTTCCCATTGTTTGACAGATCAGGAATGGTGCTGATGATTCCATCATTTAAATTATCAACAAAGTAGTAAAAATATAACTGTTGAAATTACCCTTCTATGAAAAAAAGAGGAGAACCTTTTTTGAAAAATTATTTACAACTAATAAATGGATCAAGAAAATATGAGATCTGAATATATGAAAGATTTGTGGACTTAGCAAAACTATGGATTCCTCAATTCCTTGCAAGGTAGCCAAAGCAATTCTAAGAAGTTCTTGCTTTACTAGAAATCATATTTCTTAAATATTTATCATCTAAGTTAATAGTAAGTAGACAAGTACATTGGAAGTGGGGTTAAGAATAGATGAAACTTACAGGTTTGAAAACAAGTAAAGATGAAGCAAGATGCTTTGAATCATTAACAGAGCTACCTATGCACTCAGAGATATAAAAACAGCTAAAAAGGCAAGGACAAAATTAAACAGTAATGATGATTTATAGTAAGATACTCTGAGACATGACAGAAGTCTCAGTACACCAAAAGGAAAATCTTGTTTGCTCAAATTATTTGTTTCTTCTGTCTAATGAATGTAATTCTAATATACAAGTGATAACACTGGCATTTCTTTGAAATGTTGATTCAGTTTAATTATGAAAATCACCAAGGTATTTTCTAGCTGCTGCATCACTCCCTGTACTAAGATTAATCACATCAACATCATTCATTTAATCTTCAAAGAGGAAGCAGTTGTCCACAAAAGCCTTCAAATAGCTTCATTAGTGCAATTTTTCAGTCTCAAACACTTAGCTGGCAGCATATGATTGAGAGTAAGGTCATTATATTCATTCATTTCCTAATCTAATTTTTTTAATGTTTCTACACTTAATGTAGAAATGCGTTAAGTGTGGAGATTTTGCCTTCTCTTTGTTTGGCAAACAGCTCAAAACATGAAAAAATATGGATTGTGATTAACAAAATATTTGGTTGCCTTGACTCCAGTTCATGAAATGTAATGTATAGGCCTGGACCTATTCATTTTCCCTTTTGAGGTTTGTTTAATGTGAAAAGGATTTGGATCTAAATTACTTGGACCTTCTTGTCTCTTATAGACAAAGAAAAACTTAAGAGCACAAGGGACATTTCCCTCAATTCAGGGACAGAATTAAAACAATTATTGCAAGTAAAATTTCTTTGGTGTTTTAAAACACAAGATTGGATTTTATATTTAAAAATCAACCTCACATAGGTCACTTTACAAAGACCCACTTTTCAGTTCTTTCCTATTGTTAAGAGCATTAATAGTCCCTTATTAGCAACCAATCAGAGTTTTATCAGAGCCTCATAAGAATGACACTGTGATATTTGATGTACTGATCATATCAGAGCATCAATCATTAAAAATTACTGTTGCGTTCAAAAGCTTTCTCAGAGGGACTTCGGGCAGAGCCTGGCACCGACGGCACTGCGGTGGCTGAGTCATTTGTTTTTACTCTACCTATTCTGAAGGATTACAAAACAAGTTAGAATGTAAAATTTGTTGCCTTCCATTAAAAAAGCCAAGTTTGGCTAAATAAAGCTTTAAATTTTGCATTTTATAAAGGAATGATTTATTTGACTTTTGACTGGACCAATTGCAGAAGTCATTGCATTTTCAATATTCAGTAACTGTGCAAAGGGGAAAGAAAAGATAAATCATACAGAGACATTCTCAAGTCTGGTGACCATATAAAACCAAGATTTTAAGGCAAGATGTGCCCATGATGGGGCAAATAATGGGCTATGTTGGGGCTTTAGGCAAAGGGATCACGGCTCTTAATCATGAAAAGTCCATAACCAATTGTAACAATATGAGGCAATTGCACAAATTTTGTTTCCACAGATCACATAAAGACAATTATAACACTGAAAACATTAACTTCTTTTAAATTGCTTTAAAATAAAACTATAATGAGCTTTATGGACCTGAATTGCAATTGACAAAGCATAATTTTAAGAAAATTATAAAAATGAGAATAACCCAGCTTAAAAGGACAGTGTTACCACTTGTCCAGCTACATGTGAAATCACCGGAGTGAAGTGGAACTATATGAAAGAGGAACAAGAAACTGCATTATTGACAGAGGCTTTCAAGATGATCAGCAGGGTAATAACGGACATGCCTTAATTCATGTAGTTATAACATTTTATCATCTACTATATGTAAGACTATGTCAGACATTCTAGACATGGAAAAGATAAATTCTCTAAAGAAGCCCCTACTATGGTAGAAAGACAAGAGCACAAACATGTTTTCATAATTGAAAGCTATGTGGGCAAGTGACAAAAGAGAGGAAAAGCAAGCTCAAGAATTCACAAGTAGATTTCTTCCCAGTCAGAAGAGCATGGACGGCTTCGTGGCAGACACTATCTGGGCTTCCGAGTGTGTGTAATGTTGAAAGGTCAAGATTGGAAAATGGAAGATTAAATCTTACAGTTTAAAATAGCTTATTCTTCCCAACATTTACTAAATGTTGTATCTTCAGGGATGGATAAAAGCTCTTTTATTTTCAGAAATGTCGAAGAATTTTTATATCAATAAAAAAATGAATTTAGACACATCCAATCTTTATTCCAGGTGGGTTTTCTGAAATTAAGCCTAAAAGATACATTTTTGTAGTTAATGTCAGACATTTAATACATTAATACGAAGTGAGACATAAAGCAGTAAATCTGAGCAAGTGTACTTAAACATATTTTGATAAAAGTATGCCTCTAGTTTTCAAATTATAAAATAAGTTTATTCTCATTTATGTAAACCTGACTAGAAAGAAAAAGTGATCATAATTTAGAAAAAATGCTTAAAACACTGAATCATATAGTTTAATGAATTTTTTATTGTTTCTCCTCTCTCCCTCCCTTTCTTGATGATAGATAGATAAGAGATTTAATGCCTTCCTGGGGTAGAAGATATTAATTTGGTGGTAGATTAAATCCAATTCCATAAAAACACCTGTGATTATATAGTAATTCAAATAGTATTTAATAAAGAGTAGGAGATAAAACAAATCATTAACAGAGCTTCTGAATTCACCTAATTCACAAGCACTTCTGATATGCGTCTGGTCATTTCAATTATCATCTTAAAAGTAAAGAACCCATCTTGCGGTACTAGATAATACTAGGAAATCAACAAACTAAAATATTCCCAGGAATAATGATTATGTATTCCTGTTTGCAAGCATATAAAGGATAAATACAGGCACCTTGAGATATATGGGGAGTTCAGAAAACAAAAATGATCAGATACAAACTAATACCTAATCTGGGTCCTATTCTGAGCATCTGGAATGTGTCTTACTAATATAAGAATATGCAGGGGCTCTTTTAACTGAGAGTAACTAAGCAGCCTCTTTCACGGAACTCTAAGGAGCTTAGAATCACCTTTCTGACCATCTTTCCTGTCTTCTATATATCCTCATAAAATATTTACTGTTCTTCTGAATGACCACTCTGATTACCCTTAGACTCCTTTCAGATTCCCTGATGATGTCATGGAAATGTTAAACCCATTATGCTAAGTTAGGACCTCCATCTGCAGTGACCTCTGGGCACAGGCTTCGAGGACAGCATGATATTTTTACATAAAAGTTAGTCTTCATTCAAATCCTCGAGGTCTGATCCTGAAAAAACACTGACAGCTCAATCAACCCTAATAAATACTTAACTAAGTCCATGGAAAAAATAATAATACAGTTCCCCTAAAAAATCCATTACACATTTACAATTGAGTCATAAAAATGTCTATTAAATGTACAATTATTTTACCACATTTTTTATTGGAAAACAAGCATTTATTCTAATTTACAGGTTTAACCCAAAGGTGGTACATGGCATTCCTTTTCATTAAGCTATTAGGGAAGTGAGGAGTGATGGCGCCCACCTCTAATTATCTTTAATGCAGTGTTTCAAATTGATCATGCATAATGCAATTACAAATCATAATTAAATTAATTTGTATTGATTTAAGGTTTTATAAGTTGTTAATAACTACAGTGCAGTACATCTATTTCCACAAGCTAACATTAATATTTTCAAGCTGCCAAAGCATTTCCTCCTTTGAAGTCCAGTGTTGTTCTCATTCAAAAGTTCACAAACTTATAACTATATTATGCAGATGAAGGCTAACTTCAAAACCCTTAGGTAGGAGTTTGGAATATTTAAATGTAATTTCTCCAAGAAATTATGTCTAATACACTGGCAAATTTAGGTTCATCTGAGTTTTAAAATGCCTATCTCTGAAACACCTTGTCTGCCTATCCCTCCTCACCACAGTGGCTTCGTAACACCAACTTCTGATTCAGTGACTGACTCCAGGAAACCAAAGAGTCAAAGGACATTCAGAAATACTTTTCTCAAGATTAGAGGAGGATGGGGAAGAATCTGCAGTCCAAGGAGGAAGCCCAAGCAAACTTCAGCGAGCAACAGTGCTCAAGAGCTTGGGTGTTCCCAGAAACTTCCCTCTCTCTGCTCTCCAAACCACACTCAAGGAATGAAGTTCCCTCAGAAATCTCCACATCTGAAGACAAAGTGAAGAATCAGTTAGTAGACTGTCCAGGAAATCCAGAAACACCTCCTCCCTCTTCTCTTTCAAGAACTGAAGGGGAAGTTGAGGGAAGGAAGTGAGACAAGAATGTTTTTTTATAATACAAACAAACATTGGACCAACTTTCTAGTTCAGTCTCGTCAGACACTAAGGAATTATTCCTTAGTCCACACACAGTTTTGTCATATACTAAGGAATTATACCTTCGCTTCCTCACACTTGAACTGTAAATCCAGTCAGACCCATGGCATAAGCCTTCAAGGGACATAATCTGGTCTTTTTGCCTTGGAACTGGGAGTAAAGTCGGGTGGATTATTGCTATCATGTGGAAGTATGGGTCAGAATGAGGATCCTTTTTTAGAGGTGGTGTTTTTTGTTTGTGCCTTTCTCCAAATATCTTAAATGCCTTAAGGTCCTTTGAGGGGACGATGAAGTAATCGGATTTAGTAATGTCAGGTCAACTTGGGATCAGAAATGATTGTTTATGAGAAAGACCAAGAAATGAAAATTACAGGTAGCGTTTCCTGGACCCCAGCTGCCTCCCAGTGAGTGTCAGTAGCAGGCACCTACTAAGTTTCTGGAGTGCAGGCTCAAGCAAGTTGCGGCTGGAGTCCACTGAACTCCCGCTGCCTTTACGAACTGCTGCTCACTAGCGACCCCCCGGGTCTCTGGGGGGAAACGAGCAAATGTGGGAATTCTGCCCAGACGTTTGCCCCCCAAAGAAGTCAGGCTCCCTTCAGAGTCGCCCCAGCCCTACGGTGGCTTCCCAGGACACTGCAAGCTGCTAGTGCAAGAGCTTCGCCACTACCTGCAAGCCCTGTCCTGCGTAGACGCGGCACCAGAGCCCTGCGCTGGGATGGAGCATCTGGACGGCTGGGGCGGCTGAGCGCGGGGACGTGGCGGGGACAGCGTCCATCTCTCAACGCCACGTTGCAGAAGCTGAAATCTCGGGGGTCCCGAAAGTAAACTGAGCTGAAGAATAAAAACGCACAAACTGTAACTCGTGTGAAACCAAAGCGGGCTTGAGGGAAGGAAACCCAGCTCAAAGGGAAGGGGCGGGCGTGGGGGGAAGGGGAAACGCGCGGGGGTGTGGTCAACGACTCCCCCCCCCTTTGACTTGAATCTCTTTTGTATGACGTCGAACCACCGAAATGGTTAAAATACTAACAAGCTTGAGCAACACATTCCCTACACGTCGATCAGTTATTGTATAGTGTACACACAACACACACGCGCGCGCGCGCGCGCACACGCCCACCACCCTCTCATACCCTTCCTCGGGCCCCTCTCCCACGCCACCCCTAAGAGAGCAAAAAAAAGCAAGGGGAACCCAAACTCTAGTAGGCGGCCCTCCTTCTCTCCCTCCACCAAGGGGCAACCCCACCCACCGCCCGCGCATTGGCCACGCCTCGCGGATGAATATGCAGAACCATTCACTTGTTTCAGGTTTCAGAGGCCTCTATTAGCCTAGTTTCATCACCAATTGGCAAAATCGGTCCTCCAGTCTGACTTCTGAAGACTTCCCTTTGCCACAGCAGATGGGGCTCTGGCCGTGTCTCCTCCTCCCACACTCCACAGAGAAGCTCCCCAGTAGGCCTTTGTATCTTAGCCCAAGGTTTCAGAAAAGGGGGCAGCAAATATTGTCAAGCAATCGCCAAATTGTTATACTGTAAGATACAACTAATTCACCCAAACATAACACACCATTTTTCTTAAGTAATCGTAGTCGGAGATTGCGCTGTGAATTTCCTTAGCCATGAGTTATAGTTTGGGGTGGACTCATCACTGCACCCCTGGGCTGAAGTGCCAGCAGTACAGCCTTCTGTCTCTGGGAGGGGATAATTACCTTCCAGGAATTAGAGCAGTTCTGGCAGGGGGCTTCCATCTATAAAAGAATGTTTCTAAGATAAAAATTACTGGGTTTTAATAGTCTTACTTTTTTTTTTTTATCTTTAAGTGTTTGGAAAGGATGAATTGGTAATTTGTGGGGCTTGGGGTTTTTTTGTTTGTTGTGATTTTTGTTGTTGTGTGTTTTGTTTGTGGAATTTGGGGGCATTTTGTTGTTTTGGGGTTGTTGTTTTTTTGGGTTTTTTTTTTTTTGGCATCAGTATGTATGACTAACTGTGCACATTGTTAAGTTTCCAAGCAGGAATCAGTTTAAAATGCATGGATTCTATTATATGTACAATTTAATCACAAGGTATTTAAAATAGACATTCCCATCTAAAATCCAATCAGAAATCAACATAGTTCCTCCAGGCATTAGATGATCATCTCGATTTTGCATTTGTAAACTGGGAGAAATAAATGTGACTTGTGGATACCAAGAGGTCAAGTACGGCTGCTCAAATATTTTTCTTACAAAATGACGGATTTATTAGACAAATAAGTAGCCCGGCTGATGCAAAACCCCCAGTGATTGAATTTTGACGTTAAGTCAACAACAACTCGAACTACATCAGTGCTTCAAGATTTAGTTATGATGGTAGAGATTACTGAACAAATAAGAGCCAGAAATGAATACAGATTTCTGAGGATCTGCCCCTGGCACCCTCTTCTTGACATTCTCCTCCATATGTTCCCCCTATTCAGACTGTATTATAATTAAAGGACTTGCCTGTGCCTTGCAATTGGAAAAGAACTTTAAAATAATTAGGCATATTTTTCTGTTCAAAAAAAAAAAAAAGGCAGACAGGCTCAGGGAGAAAACCAATTGAGTTTCATTATAAATCCCTGCGTGCCCTGAAAGTCACCCACTATTAGAAGGGAGGGAGCATGCAGTGAGTGTCTCAGTTTTGTTTTTTAAAGCTCTTATTTTCATTAAGAGTTATGATTACCTATTCTCCTACCCTTTCCGCCTTTCCTTTAAAAGACCACTCCTAAAAGATTTGAGGATTTGGGCCACTCACAGATCAGAATTCATTGCTAAATAATTAAACCGATGGAAGAATTTCAGAAGTATTTAGATTTCACCTTTCCTGAGTCAGTGACTGTGTCCCACCCCCTGCACGAAACCCCCTACCAGCTTGTGAGGGGTGAGGAGCCCACCGTTGTGCTGAAAATCCCACGTGAATCTTGTGGAAAGGGGGAGTACCACTCATGGAAGCATTGCTCCTCATGAAAGGGGGTTTAAATAATTGAGATTACATTTAAGCATAAAACAGTCCACTTCTCATCTTTTCGTGGAGGAAGAGGTTAATCTGCTCCCAGTGTGAAAATCTGTTATTTATTCCATGTGAGATTTCTGTATTGTGGTAAAAGTGGTGACTCAGTTCCCACTTAAGTCTTATTGAGCCAGCCAAGAACTCTTTCCTTCCACCTCATCCTTTTCTTACTCCACTATTATCGGCTATAATTTGGTTCCCCTTAGTCTATGTAACTGCTTATTTTGCAAGGACAAATACATATTTGATTTTAAGGTTTCAGTTGATCAAGGGCTTGAGACAATTTTTCTTTATAACTGGAAATTTGCTTTCTGGATTGTTAGAGGCACTAAACTGGTACCTGATCTTTATCCCAGATTTTATTTAAATGCAGTAATAAGTTCACACTGTAAAATAAGTTATCCATCCAGGTTTCACTCCCACTTTATCATCCCCCACCGTGTATGTGTGTACCCATAATTTCTTCAGACATTTTCATATGACATGCTATTTTTCTAGTCACCTATTGTTTTACTTGTTTTCCTAGTAAATAAAACTGAAAATACAAAATTGTTAGTCTAAGTAGGAATAGAATTCGTAAGTAGAAAGAAATGTCTCATTATTATTTTGCCACCCAGGGCTAAAAAGTTGTGCAACTGAACCCCTTCTTCTTGGGAGCGGTTATAGGTCTTTTTCCTTCTTCCTTTTTTAATACTGAGTAATACCTTTAGTCCAATAGAACATCTGTCTACAGTTTGTCTGAACTTGTTTCTAGACTTATATTTCAGTATGCTCTTTAGGATACAAAATTTCTGTCAAATTAAAGAGTGTTCATGTCTTGCCCGCTTCCAGCAAATCACTTGCAGCACCTAATAAATCCAGCTGGGGTCCCTTCCATAGCGCATGCTGCCGAGAAGTCATTATTGTCCTGCCTTGTTTCATGTCAGAGGCCTCTTCGCCTCATCTGTCATGAAACCAATTTCACTTTATTTACATCCATTTGCTAGTTTAATTACTGTGCTGATGAATAGCCTGAAGGAATTAAGTTACGAGTCTTTGGAAACCCAAAGCGACAGATATATGGGCTACCTTTTAACTATAGGGAAAGAAATGAAGGCTAGTGGCATGCACCAAAATTTAAAGATAGTAAGTGTTTCTACCTAGCTACTCTTGGAATTCAGGATGATTCTGTCTTTATGTATTCATCATTTCCTGGATGAAATATAATGTTTTGGAACCTCTCATATTTACAGACTGACTGCAGTTCTCTACAATACAATTATCTGTTTCAAATGTATTTACTAAAAGAGTTACAGATGACTTTCCAGTCAAACCAAGTATTCTAACATAATGTTGATATTTTTAGTTAAAGGTGTCAACCAGTGTTAACCTTTCCTTGTAACTGAGAACTTATTTCTATATAAATACAAATTGGTGCCTTTGTGAAAATAAATAATATTTAATAATCTAATGTAATATAAAGTACAAAGAACTTCACTTATATACTATAAATAATGTAACATAATTTTTAATCATTTGGCACAATTTCAATAATTATTTTCTTTAATGTATTTTTGAATTACAAATAAGGATATTTTAGCTTTCTCTCTTTTTTATATATCCAATATAATAGACTACTAGGAATCTGCATTAATGACAAACATTTTGTGGCATGGGGAATCTGTGTTCTCATATGTAAGGAGTCAATCATTTGTGTGTGTGTGTGTGTGTGTGTGTGTGTGTAAACCTGAGATCAATAAAGTTTTCAGTCATTCCATTAGTCTATAAATCAATTACTGTAGTATAAGTATACTAATCATGACATTATTAAAAAGCATGCCTACTAATCAGGGCAGTAATAAAAATCATTTTCAAGAGTATTCTTTCTTAAATTTTATCATTAATTATAAATTATAAAACTTAAAATTGATAACCAGAGATTAAGTCCTCATATGATTCATCACTGACTACTAATTACAAATAATCTACCTAAATTGACATTGGATTTCATATTTTCTCCATCCTCAGGTAATACTGCCTATGAAAAAAATGCAACTTTAAAATCTAAGCGCCTACATGTTTTCTTTTATTCTTCTGTTTCTGATATTTTATGACATTTAGTGCCTTCATTATATTTCTCTAAAAATTATGAGTTTATAACACATGACAAATATATCACCATTTCAGAAATGAATCTAATTTTTTTCTTATATATTTTATAGACTTACTCATTTATGCCATTTCCATTTGAGAACATACTTCTCAAATTGTGCAAACTTTCCAAACTACTTATCTTAACAGGAATTTAAAAAAAAACATTTAGGACAAGAGATACTTCCAAACAAAGCAGAAATGAAAAAGATGGGGGAATTAAGTGCTTTCTCATTTCCTCTCTTCCTAAAAGAATTAAATACCTTTTGCACCCTGCAGACTAGTCTTATTTATCACAAAGCCAGTTTATGGGAAAGAAAAAAATGTAAACACTTTACATTTACTATCAGAAGAACTGAGGTGATGAAAACTACACTGTCTGTGCAGATATATATTAATAAATTATATATTCATCACAAATCCCCCAGGCACCTCCCTCCATGCCCCCCACATCCCCTAAACACACATTTGTTCCATTTCCCCACCCCCAGTACTTTTAATAAAACCCACCTACAAAACAACAAGCATAACAGAAACAACATTTTTATACATTCAGTCTTGCTTATAAAAGTTTTGCAATCAAGGAACCCTAAACAGAACCCACCAGGTAAAATCTCATTCTATTTTAATTGAACCAGATACTATCCCAATTATTTTTACTAGAAATTCATGAGCAGTCTTTAACTTGACAAAAGGGAAATCTGTATTTGGTTGACTCATCTGTAGCTATTTTTTATACTTTTTTTAATGAAGGAAATGAGAATGGTGGGGGGTTTAAAATGCTTTCTCTTATTTCCCCCTCCCCCTCTGCTCCCATTCTCCCCTTTTCGAAGACCCTCTCCAGCTCTTTTTGATTAATAGATCCATGTGGCTAACGGCCTGACATATGGTGTGCGAAGCAGCTTGAGATAGTACCTTAGGCATCCCCTACGGCCATTAACATATTAGGGGCTTATGTGCAGTCAGACAGTCAGACCTCATCGAGAGCCTGCGAATTCAGAAAGGCTGCACCCCAGAGCTGTTTGATAGAGAGTTTCAATAATGCACCACTCTTCAATTTTAAGGGAGTTGCTTCTGGTGCGGAAACACTGGGACTGAACTAGAATAGAGTTTAGAAATAAAGACTTACATTTAACAACAACAGTAAAAAATGTGCTTACATCTGTTTGTAGATGGATATGCACGCGGAGACACAGCTTCAAGCTCACAAACACGCACCAGCTCCTGAGTATTATCAGTAAACAGGCAACGTCAGCTGCCTGGATTTATTTTGTTTAAAGATTTATTTTGTTTAAAGTCCTCTTTATACTGAGAAGACTAACAGTGCAATAACTGTACAGTTACTGCTAGAGATGATCCAAATGCTAAAACAAAATGCCATTCAAGAAACTACTCTGGATCATGTAGTTTGATGTTTTGCCCTAGAAGGAGAAATACAGATATTTTAACATCTGCGGGCTTAAAATAAGAAACAGAAAGAAAATAATGAAAACATTAATTTTGAAACATGATTAAAGACATACTTGCAGATCAAATCCCTGGAGAGTTAACAACTCTTGCTGTAAAAATCTGCAAGTTTACAAACAAAAAGTCTTAAAAACTGAAAGGTGGGGTAAGCCTCTAGATGCACATATATGCATATATGTTATATTATCTAAAAATATACAAGTATATTTGTTTGTGAAAATTGTTTGTGAGAGAGATGGTATTTGAAATCAAAGCAGACATTCCATTTGAAGTTTATTTAATTCGCGTTAACGTCTTCACTGAGGCTTGAAATTCTCTCAGCCCAACGTTCTTTTTCCAGCCTCCTGCTGATAAACCACTGTACCCCTTTTGAACTGTATTCTGACTGTTTGCTTGGCAAATAAATGCTGTTACGCCCTATTAAACCTTTTAGGTAGTTTCATCTTCGGATTTCTCAAATACAGAGCTAATAAGGAGATGCTTTGATGCTGCTTTACTTTCAAACTATAGCCTCAAGGCGTTAAAACGCGCAAAAGGTAACCGAAAAAGTAAATTGCCACGAGCAAGGCGCACCCTCCCTTTCAAAATCGCTCCGACCCTCTATGGTGCACTGCGTGGCAGCCGAAAACCGCCTGTTCCTTTGCAGAACTAGGTCCCGTTGGCAGCCCCTGGGGTTCTGAACCCATGTCACGTTACCAGGGGGATCTGGAGAGAGGAAAGCACTTTTAAGTTTAAAAGCTCTAGGATCCCTTGGGGGAGCTGATAGACGGGAGGTAGAGGTGGCAAAGCTTTCCAAAAGTTGATTCTAAGCAAACAAATATCAGAAGGGAGGTGAAGATTAAGAAATGGCAGCTGGTTTAAGCAGCCAGTAATAAAACTTTTGCATAAGGCGTGGCGAAGGAGAGCAAGATCTTGCTCACGGGCTCGAAATCGTGTTTGTAATCTAGGACTCAGATTACAGTTTGGGGGAAGACCCCAGGGCGCGCTGATGCCTGGCGCACACTTGACTCCCCTACACACAGAGACGCACACCAGCTCACTCACAAACACACACACACACACACACACACACGCACGCACACACACGACTCGGTGGTTGAATATAAGCAAATGAAACAATTGAAACACATCTGTTATTTTTAAAGTGGGATGAAAGTCTCCCACTTAAAGCCATCACAATCTGTCTTATTTAGGTACATTTTCAGAAGAAATGCAAGCCCTCAGGAGATACCTCTACCCAGCGTCAAAAGGATCCTACCTGCTTTTTTAAATGCCTGTATTTCCATTGCTAACTCATAAAACACATTTAAAGCAGGACAGTTGAGCTCCAATCTCAGCCTCAAAGCTCTTGTCACATTCTGCGTCTCTGTCTCTTTCCTTCATCACAACGCTTTGGTAAAGTCGCATAAGTGATCAAAATTAACATAAATCATTATTAGTTATTAGGATTTGCCCTAAATTACACTGTGAACATCGCACCAGCCCCATCTGCCGCCCCTGCTCTCGCAGCAATAGATTGCAGATAAAATAAATGTCCTTACCCCATTAGAAGGTTCCTGTCTCTGTAGCCAAAAGCCAAACAAAAGCAATAAATACCGGGCTTTTTTCTCTCCACTATTCAGCTGTGACTCTTTTCATCAGCTCTTCCTCTAGAAAAGCTCGATAGCTGCCTGAAAATATTGCATTTTATATCACCAAAGGGCGATTAATATTGCATTAACTGTATTTAACATTTTTAAGCGCGAGTAATCTAACATGAGTTAGTTTCTGTTGGTAAATTAAGGGGGTATCAGAACTACTGCAGACCACTAAAGATATTCTTATAAACGTTTTATTTGTCTTTCACGTTGTTGTTGTTGTTTATAATGTTAGACTGTAGCGCGCGATGTTTGAAGTGGAAGAAGCCGTGCTAATGGTCTGCTTAAAGTATTCTGACACTGACTGGAGACAGCCAGGTCCCTGCCTTCATTAAATGTTTATTGTCAACACTTGGCGGGGGCAGGGGGGGGGGAAGAGACTGATGTAAGTGAATTTTCAAGGCTGGAAATTGTCAACACTTCGCTTTATTCTGATCCACGCGAACAAAAAGTTTGTAGACATTATGCTACACTGAAGCCAGGCATCGGAGTTCCCAAACTTTTGTTTGTAATTCGTTTTACCTAATCAGTGCAAAGGAGTCTCTTCCTCCTCCATCAATCCTCTTGCCACCTACCCCTCGAGGCTTTCTGTTAGCCCCTTCCGTCTCCCTTCTCCTGTTCCAAGCTTCCCTTTCAAAATGCAAGAGAAGCAACCTAACCCCGAGGGCGGGCGGGCTTGGGACGGGGGCGGCACCGCGCTCGCGGGGCCCCACGCCCGGGTTTACAGGAACAGGGTGCTGCTGTCGCTGCTTGTGCTTTACGGGTTTCGCTGGGAACGGAGATTTGCAACCTCCGATTTGCGATCCGGGCTCCACTAGCTTCCCGGCACGATAACCCAGCAGGCACACTTGCTCCTGCCCTGGCAGAATCGTTTGCCTGATCAGTTCAAATTCGTGGCGGCGCTTTGGGGGTGTGCACCGCCACAACAAAACAAAAGCCGAGCTCTTTTTGCTCCAAATTCTTTTCCCAAAAAATGTAGACCCGTTTAGAAAGTTTTGTGGCGTTCAAGGCGTCTCTTACTCAAACTGTGGGGAGTGGAGTATCTTTAACGACTGCGAGAGACTGGTCTGCCCCTGCTCTCTCAGGACCTCCGCAGAGGCGCTGTCAGGGTGGGAGAGGACCTCGGGGGCGTCTCGTCTCCAGCTGCGGCAATCAGGCTCGCCACTCGGAGGGGCCGCGGCGCACGCAGCGCGCATGTGCGGGCCCCGCGCGCTCCGTGCGCGTCCCGTGCGCCTCGCGCTCCCCGCGGCCGGCGCCCGGCGGGCCGCCCCTGTGCACGCGCGCGGGACGCCGCGGCCTCGGGACCTTGACCCGCTCCCGGCTTCCGCGGCCCGGCAGCTCCCGGCCTGGGCCGGCCGGCCGCCGTCCATCCCCGCCGTCCGAAAGGAGCTGCGGCCTCGGGTCGCCGAAAGCCTCCGGGCCGCGCGTCTCCCAGCCGGCGGCGGAGAGGTGCGGACCCGGGGTGCCACGGTGTCCTCGGCCGCGTCTCGCACGGTTGGGGCGCTGGGGCTCCCCGCGCCGTGGTTTCGGTGGGTGTTTCCGCGGGAGAGCGAGAGCCCTGCGTGGGCCGGGGGAGGGCGGTCCCCCCCTTTCTGCCAGTTCTGATCCAATCAGCTCTGCCAGTGGTTTGAAACGACACCCGCCAACCCACTCGGCCCGAAGTCACGCCGGGGAGACCGGCGAGCTGTGGAATTGCGGGTGGACAGGAGGGAACAGCCCCGCGAGGCCGCCTCCGAAATAACTTCCAGAGTCGGGGGAGCGCCGGGCTGCGCAAGTTTCAAGGCCCTCCGGGGCCTGCGCCCCGCCCCAGGGCTCTCCCCGGTTTCCGGGAGGGGCAGTGGGAGGTCGGCCCGTCTCCCATCCGGCTGACTTGACAACAATTAAGAAAGTTTTTAATTAGCTTCTTGTTATCATCCGTTTTATTAATTTCCAGAACTCTCAGCCCATGAATTATTCAGGGAAGGCCGACCCGAGCGGGGCGGGTGCGCGCCCCCGCCGCACGTTCCGGGCCCCGCTCCGGCCGCGCCACTTGCTGGCTGCCCCGGAGGGCTCGAGCCGGCCCGGCGCCGCCGGCAGCGGTGGCGCGAAGGTTTGATCAAATATTAAATAACGTAATTATTGCGACAAGGCTTATCTCGCAGGTGGAAAAGAGGCCCCCCCCCGTGAGAATTAAAATTCGGCTATTTTTTAAGAAATCAATTAAGCTTACAGTCGCCCCTGAAACCGTCCGCAAGGACTGCGAGGCTCTCCCGGTGGGGTTCAGACTGCGGCGGCAGCAGCGCTGAGGAGCAGAACCGTGTCATATGCTAATTGTGCACGTCGCCTTTATCTACCCGCTACCACCAGTGCCGTGGAATGGGGTGGGGAAGCCAGGGTCGGAAGCCACACAATTCCAACAGCTCGGACTACACTGATAGCCCCTCCCCGGGAAAGGTGAAGCAGGGGTGCGTCGCGCAGGGTTGGCGGGAAGGGCCCAGGCGACAGGGCAGGAGATCGATCGCGGGCCGGGGCTGGTCAAGTGAGTTCTGGGCTCAGAGTGCCCAGTTCTCTCTCCGCGTGGCCACGTGTTGGAATCAAGTAGTAGTAGCATCATAAGAAAGTAAAAATCGATGCAATCATGGCTGTGGGTGCCTACGGTTTATTTATGAGTGTAATCGCAGTTGAGTGCATTTATAGAACACGCATGAAACAAAAATCTATCCAGAAGATAGTTGTGTCTTGAGGACATCATTTTTTTTTTTTACCTATAGAAGAAGCAGGGCCCGGAGCTACTAGGGCTAAGGAAAAGAAAATTTAGGACGAATGGATAGCATAAACATGGCAGGTGTGGTGTTTTTTTTTTTTTCTTTTGGCTTCCCTATTTCACCGCAGCCTGGGTTTCCTAAAAAGTCGAAATACAAGTGAAGCACAATTTTCACACTTCTTAAACTTGCTATGCGGTTATTCTTTAAAAGAATCACAGCAACACATTTTACTTTTTCACACGCATTGACTGGTGCCGCTTAGTGTGAAGTTCCACTCTTCTGAACCAGAAAACTTTGAAAAGTCAACCGTTGAGTGGCAAACCTTTGCACTTTCTTCAGGAGGACGTTTGTTAGTTTCTTCGTAGACTGACAGTTAAATGTCTTAGTCTTATTCCTTCCAGCGGTACACAGATTCACTCACCAGATAGCAAAGACTATTTCGTTTTGCACAGTTTCCTACTGCATAAAATAGGAAACTCTGCAAAGCATGTATTTTCATGATTTGTTTTATTACCATAATATTGTCTTCTTTTTCTTATTTGGTAAGGAATTTACTTAATACAAAACAAATGCTTAAGTTCATATTACATACATTGGTCATTCTATAATACAAATGTATTTGCCTGCAACATTTCCGTTTAGGGCAGATTAAAAAAAAAAACAGACCTCTGTAAAACTTTTCATTTGTCCATTCCTGGTTCTCCAACAATGAAATCCGGTCATACTCTTCTATAAAATAACATGTCTTTTTACAAATACATTTTATTAAAAACTTTGATGACATTTCAAGTCAATAACAACAGAAACAAATCAATTTCGATGGAAGAGATCTATTTTTAAAAATACCCTCTAGTGCTTATTTTTAAACATGAACAACTGTTTAAAATTACAGCTTTTTAAATGTACTATTTTTTTGAACATCAAGCGTTTTGTTTCACAGATTTGCCGGTGAAATTAAAAAGATTTGACTAAAATAGGATGATTTCAGAAGATATAATCCCAGCTATTAACAAACTTTGTACATTTGGCATCTGATCTAGTCCTAGGTCACCAAGTAATAGAGAATCTCAGGTCCCTCTGGAGCAGTAGGTCGCACACTAAAGATTCCAAATGAACAGAGGCATTTGACATGATGGCTGGACAAATCAGTGAATTTTTTTTATATTTACTAAACTCCAAAGAGACGTGATTAAGTTACAACATTTGTTAGAAATGTCTTCAGTTCCAACAACATATCTAAACCTTCAAATGCCTCTGTCCCCTGAACCTCAATTCAAGTATTTTGGGGGTGCCTGGTTACTTATCACCTTCTGCCACAGTGAGGTAAGGGCTATGCTTTAAGAGTTTCTGCAGTTAAAAAGAGAAAAGAAAGGAAAAGAAACTTTGATAAACACAGGCAACTAATATAGAATTCATTTTATTCAGAGCACCGCTTTTCACATGAGTTATCTGAAAGTGAATTCTGATTCAGCAGAAAAATACATCATTCTCACCCTCTCCCCTCTTTTCATCCCCCTTCAGCATCCTCCCCCTTCCCTGTATTTTTGGTTGAAGTGAGTCTCATTCATTAAATGACTCTACCAGGACTTGGCCCAGTATAAACACAAAAATGCACCCAAATCATAAAACTGTTCTTCTTTCAGTTATGTTTTATTTGTAAGTGTACTGGGACACATCCCCCGGTTGTATTCTGGCGCACAGAAATGGTTCTGCTAGAAGTGGGAGAGGGGGGAGGTAATAGAGCAAAGACATAACCAAGGAGAAAGCTCAGCAGACATACATGGACAGATAGATCAATCCGTGGGACATTTCAGGATTAACACTGGCAGTTTGCAACCACTATGTGAGTGTGTGCATTAAAGAAAATATTTACAATAATCTTCCTTTTTTCCTTTTCTTCTAAATACAAGAATATGACAAGAATGTTGTGTTTTCCGTGAAAACAGGCAGTAGACTGTGAAATCACACTATCCACAAAACCGTCTATCAGAAAGCTAGCCCAGTTTAGTGCTCAGTTTCAAATGCATAGAATGTTTGCCCTGCAAACAATGATATACAACATAATTAAATAAATAATGTCTAACCAGAGTGAGACCTAATTGTGTTTCTTTCTGCACCTTTCAGATCATGCATGGTTTATTTCAGTCTTTTTAAATAGGTTTTTCTTTTCTCATTTGTCTTTTTTCAGGTTTTTTTTTTTGTTATGCTTAAAGAATGGTCAGAAACCATCTTCACATGAGCTCAAGAGTATCTTGTGCACAAAGCAGGCATTTTACCTAACCACCTTCAACTGTCTTTCTCATTTTCATTTATCCAACAGCAGTTCATATAGTACCTTGATAATTACTATGAAATACTATACATGATTTTCTATTTGGGAGACTGGTAGTGCAAATTAAAGTTCTTGCTACCCAACATTTATCCCCAGCAATAAAGTAGTTCTGAATAATAATAATAATTATAATAATGAAACGCGGTTGTCCTGCTTCCCCCCCCCAAACATGCAGAGGCTTTTGAAACAGAGGGTTTTAAACCTGTCTTTCTCTCGTCTGGACGTTAGTTGATTCGCTCACAGTCAAGTCCTGCTCCAATTGAAAGCTGAAACTCCTCAGTATTTCAGTGATTTCCTATTCTCCAGGAGAGAAGGAAAGGGGACCTAGAAGAACTAGATGGGTTTGTCTGTGGAGAAAACGGGAGTCTCTCTCTCCTAGTATCTTCCACCCCTTGTGTCTATTTGAGTAGGTAGAAAACAAAATCAGTACTTTAAAACCATATTCAGAAAAGTAAATGAACTAGGCAAGCAAGTTGTATGAGTGGGGAACAAAGCTTATTTGAAATGATCTGTTTTCTAGATCTTTGATATAAGAGCAAAGCATGTAGTGGGGGAAAAAAACCTTGCTAAAATTATTTTCCCAGAATAAAAATATTTCGGAGCCCCTTAATTCTGCCTTTTAGTCACCTTGAAGACTGTGCCTCTCTCATCCTAAAAACTTCCACCTCACCATGACCAGGCCATAAACTCTAAATAGGGTCACAGGAAAACTTGGACTCCACCTAGACCAGCCGCCACCACCATCCCACCCCCAGCTGTGCCCTCACTCACTTTCTGGCAATGAGGAACAGCTGTCAGCCTCACTGAAGGGATAACATAAGTTAGAGAGGGCATGGATAGGGTGGAGGTGAGGCTTGGGGGAAAATTAAACACAGAGAACAACTAGTTCCCTACCCAGAATTTCACTTTCGGGTTCGTTTGGTTTTCGTATTTTGACTCAGTTCGTGTGCAGGGTTGGGTTGGGGCGGTGGTAATCATGGTGGTGCTCTTTTTCTCTTCCTTTGGGGAAAATGAAGCTGCAGAATGCGGCTCCCCGGAGTTAAATTTGTAAAGCATTTTTTTTTTTTTGCTTTTGTTCTGTTTTGTTTTAGTTTGTCTTTATCTACCTATTTTTTTTTCCTTTTTTTTCTGGTGGTGACTGGTATGTTTGTTTTTGTATATAGTTCCTTGGTCCCCAGGAGATTTTTGTAAGTGTCTCTGGTCAAAAACAGTCCGTTCCCACACCCTTCCCGAGTCTCCCCCCACCCTAACCCCCAGGACCATCCTGCTTCTCAAAACCCCTGCTCGGTCTCTACTTTCCTTCCCCACTCTCCGCTCCCCCAAATGCCTCCATCCCCCACCCCAGCTTCTCCAGAGTCCACACCCAACACCCCTGTCCCCGGGGGGGGGGGGGGGAGGAGAGTAAGGGCCGGGAGAAGTGAAGGGACGCAGGAGAGCGTTCGAGGAGGGGCTTCCTAAATGCAAGCGGGATAACGGACGTCCGAATCCGGGGGAAAGCGGGCCCTGGAAACGCTCCCGCCGTGCCGTTCAGCTCCCCCACCGGCCCCACCCGGCACCTCCCGCGCCCTCAGTAAGTGGCAGAGAATTTCATCCGCTTCTGCTTCTGTCTCTGGTTACAAAACCACACCCGCACCACGTTCTTTTTGAGGTCCAGTTTCTCGGCGATGGCGGCGATCTTCTCGGAGGAGGGCCGGGGTTGTACGGCGAAGTAGGCCTCGAGGGAGCGCTTCTCGGGCGCGGCGATGGAAGTCCGCTTGCGCTTCTTCTCCCCACCATTGAAGAGCTCCGGCTTGTTCATTTTCTCGCGCTGCGCGCCCTCGGCCTCCTCCAGCCACGCCTGCAAGATGGGCTTGAGCGCGATCATGTTGTTGTGCGACAGCGTGAGCGACTCGAACCTGCAGATGGTGCTCTGGCTGAGCGAGCCCACGCCCGGGATCTTGAGGTTGGCCAGCGCCGAGCCCACGTCGGCCTGCGTCACGCCCAGCTTGATGCGCCGCTGCTTGAAGCGCTCGGCGAACGCCTCGAGCTCGCGCGGGTCCGTGTCCGAGTCGCAGATGGACGCCAGGCCCGCCGCGCCCACCACGGCCGCCGCCGCCGACGCCGCCGCCACCTGCCCGGCCGCCGCCGCCGCCGCCGCCGCCGCCGCGCCGTGGTGCGCCGCCGCCGCCACCAGCCCGGGGTGCGGCAGCCCCGACGGCATGTTCATGGCGGCCGCCGCCGCCGGGTGCGACAGGTGGCCCAGGCCGTGCATGTGCGGGTGCGGGTGCGCCGAGCCGCCCAGCAGCCCGCCGCCCGGCCCGCCGCCGCCGCCGCCGGGGCCGCCGCCGCCCCCGCCGCCCCCGGGGCCGCCGCCGCCGGGGCCGCCGCCGCCCCCCGGGCCGCCGCCGCCCCCCGGGCCATCGTGGGCGCCGCCGCCGCCGCCCGCAGCGCCCGCGCCCCCCGCGCCGGCCATGAGCGCGAGCGAGGGCGACGAGATGTGATCCAGCAGGTCGCCGGGCTCGAGCGCCTGGTGGTGGTGGTGGTGGTGGTGGTGGTGCGCCAGCGGCACGGTGGACGTGGACGTGCAGGGCACGCTGTTCATCGTGTGGTACGTGGCGTCCGGCTTGAACGGGTGGCTCTTGCCCTGGGACACGGCGATGTCCACGGCCGCCAGCGCCTCGGCCCGCGCCAGCAGCGTTTCGTCTAGGCTGGCGAAGAGGTTGCTCTGCAGCTGCAGGCGACACAAACCAAACCAAAACCACAAAACCAAAAGAGCAACACACACACACACACACACACACGGACGAAAAACACAAAACCACACACGAGCCGGAAGGCACACAAGCGAAGGGCAGACACAAAGCAGCCAAAATAACAACAGCGGGGGTGGGGAGAGGGGCGACCGGGAGAGAGGTGTGGGGGCCACAGCGGAGACGGGACGGGGGTCGACGAGAAGGGACGGAGCGTGGGGAGGGGACAGATGCGGGGAAGAGGGGAGCACAGGGACACATTCCGGGAATAGGCGTGGGAGACGAAAAAAGGGGGGAAAGAAGAAATGAAGATGTGACTCGCAGCTGGGGACCCGTGTCGCGCACCCGCACACGCACAGAGACCCCTTTCGGGGGCGTGAAATTTGCAGAGAAAGTGGAGGGAAGTGGAGAGTCGCGGCCCTGGCGCTCTCCGCTCGGATCGCAGGCGCGCGACGAGGAGCAGGGGCGAAGGGAACGCGACCTTAGCGCCACTGTACGAAACGTGCCTCGCAGCGGGGCTCCTCGACCGATCCCCGGCCACACACCCCCGCAGCGGGAGCGGCGCACACGGCAGCACCAGACATGCAGCGCCCGGGAGACGCGGAGGGGCGGGCGCGCGGGCCGGGGCCGCGGGCGCGGGGCGCTTACCGGCGGCGTGGGGAGGCAGGCCCGCCGGATGGCCTCGGAGCTGGAGTGCAGCGACGGGTACTTGTGCTCAGGGAGGGTGGGGTGCATGGCAAAGTGCGGCTGCTTGCTGTTCATGGACATCATCCTGACGGCTTGGCATGTAATTCCACAAACACTCCGAAAGTCCGCGGGAAAGTGCGCACGCCGGCTCCCCCCGGCCTCTCCTGGAGGGTGCTGCCGCGGCTGCTGGCGGCGCGGAGGCGGCGGCCGCGCCGGGGGCTGATGCTGCTCCTGCTGCCGCCGGGCGCTCCCTTTGACCGCTCGGAGCGCCGCGCACCGGCCTCGCGATCCCACTTCTCCGAGAGCTCTAGCCCGGCGCGCCGACGGGATGCACTCCTCTTACACCTGAGCCCCACTTCTCGCGGCCGGTCCGGGGAGCTCTCGCGAGAGCTCGCGGCCCCGCGGCGCTGACAGGCATCAGCTGTCTCCGTCGGTCTCAAGCGCGCTCTTTCTACGCGGCGCCGTGCGTCTGCGCGCGCGCGCGCGCTCGCCTGGCCGCCACCAGCGCGTGGGAGTCGCTCTTATAGTGACCACCAGCAAGGACAGCGCAGGTGATGCACCTGTAGCTGCCCGGACATGCGCACTGCACGCCTCACCTTTCCCACCGCGGGTCTGCAAAGATCCAAAGGACCAGCTATTGTCTGAGGGAAGGCACCTTTTGGGGCGAAGAAAGACAAGATGCAAGTCCCTGTGTGGTTCCCACCTCCCCACCGCTCCCGCGAGCCCTGAGCATTCGCAGTTTCCTCGGGCACACCTCCTGTCTGGGGTGTCTAGCAAGCTGTTATATAACGTATACAGCTGGCCGTTTGTATGTTAAATTATGCCCGCGCATTCCTCTATATACAGTGTAAATAAGAACAGAGAAATGCAGAAGATGCTGTCTTTTGCTGCAAGAACCTGTTTCTTTCAAGGTTTATAAATAGGTTCCTGGAGAATAATCATAGTGACAGACGCTTGTTTGAAGCAGTCAGACGCTATTGATTTCCATATAATTTAATTTCCTGCACATACTTTGTTGTTGTTGTGAATATAACTGTGTCAGGCGCCGACAGTGACAGCCGCTTAGGAGCCACAAGGAGCGTGTGCTTCCTACTCGAGAACGGCTGTTGAAATGAAATTGTGCGTTTCTCTTATTGTTTGTCTCCTTTAACCGTGTACAAACCCTCATTTCAAACGAGCTCCGGGTGATCTGAGACTTCCAGTAATCAAAAGGAAAAAGAGTTAACAGGGTGTTCTTGGGATTCTTTCCTTTTCTCAGCGCGCTCTCTCGCTCTCTCTCCCTCTCCCTCCCCATCTCACCCCCTCCAACTCCCGGAAAAGGAAATTATTTCAGAGAAAAGGGAATGAGATATTTTAAAGAGAACTTTCTTTTCCTTGTCATCGTTTTGCTGCTTTACCTCTTATCTCTGGATGTATGGATGAACGGATGGATGGATGGATCGATAGATTCAACGAGAGACATGATCAAGCCACTTTGTTAAAAATTATTAAAATGTTAATTCAAACCACTTTGAAAGAATGGGTCCCAAGCTCTGGTCTGGCCTTAACCTATCCATGTTTTGGTTTTGTGAAACCAAAACCTAAACAGAAGAATAAATTAATTAGCCGACCTGTTATATGGCCCTTTTGTGGCAGGCAGATCAAGAGCCCCCAGGGAGAACACACAGTTCAGGTGCTTGAGTCTCCAGGGACACAGCGCTTGCCAGGGGTGATAATAACAGCCCAGATGTTATCACATCTGTAGCGAGAGCTGGAGATTGGCAACGGGCTGTGTATGGGAAGCAGGGATCAGATAAATAATCTTTTTGATCGCTCCGACACCAAGGAAGTCTATATTTCCCGAAGAGTAGATCTAATTTTAATAAACCTAAATTTGCATTCGCATGGATTTTTTCTTTTCTTTAGATAAATGTCCGTCTGTGTATTTAGCATATCCACTCGCTACTCAAATTCCAAGAAGAACCACAGGCGTCACCATGGTTTTTTCTTTTTCTTTTCTATTCTGTCTACCGCCCCCGCCCCTTGCAGCCTGAGGGGGGAGTAAGGATATTCACTTGCCGTTGCAAGAAGGAGCAGCGATTCCATCCATTATGTGATCCCCCTGGGAGTGCTAAAAGCAACTTAATCTCTACCGGGAATGGACGGGGAGCAGGACATCACAGGGGGGAGCAGGGCGTCGCTGGGGGGAGCAAGCGAGTCCTCTGGTAGTCACCGGGGGTCGAGGCTTAACCTAATCCTTCCTGACACCCAACGAGGAGGTTCCCTGCATTCTTCCATGGTGGGAAGGAAGCGCCCTGCGGAGGAGCACCGGGCTATTACCCGCTCCTCTGGGAAACTCTGGCCTTTGGGGACTCTGAAGGGTAAAGATGGGGCAGAAACGCAAACTAATACAGAGGCCAGGTGGACCCCCAGAGACCAAGGCAAGTCCCCAAGAACCTCAAAGTTCACCTCGGTTTATCCTCCCCATCTGTGAAGGCACCTGTAAACCCCCTGGGTATGCACCCCACAGGCCTGAGTTCAGTTCATTGACCCTCTGAGAACCCCTCTTCTAGCTCACCTCTCTTTGGTCAGCTGGAGTTCCTGCCCACCTTGGGGTGGATCAGATCTTTGCCCAGGATATTGAGATTTTTTTCTGGAACTAGAAAGATAAGAGCAATTTCCAGCCCACCCTTCAACCAATGGATTAGGAGCCCATTTAGGGCACATCTATGTCCATGATGTTACCTATGTCCATGAAAATACTTGTCATCGAATAAAATTATTCCTTGTAGGAGAACAAGGAACAGCAGGAAAAGCCAGAGTGTTACAGGGCAACCCCGATATACAATGGGGTGCCTGACTGTGGGTTCTCACCCGTGCGCTTAAAAAAGACTTACAATAAGAACAATTGCAGGCACTCACAAAAAGGTTAATAAAAGGGTTTATTTACAAAAGGAAGGGAAATAAAAAAAATTAATAACTCGGGGACAAAAGAGAAAGTGAGGGAGAGAGATAAATCTCCAAATACGTCCTACCAGATCTGAAGAGCTGGAAACCCCAATGGCACGCTGTAGCTCGGCGAGAAGCAAGAGACCCCCAAGGTCAAAAGCCCTCGTTGTATAGCCAACATGTCTGCTTAATTCCACCCCTCAGTTTCTGTAATCCTCTCTTCTGGATGATGATGGAATTCTGGGATTTGTAGCCCTAGGGGTCTTGGATCTCTCTGGCTTGAGGTGGGGGTCCATAAGCCTTCCTGTGGAGTTTGTTGCAGACGCCCTTTTTTCCCCCTAGCAATTCCCCCCTTTCATTTTTGTCACCATTTCTATGGTGATGATGGTCAAATAGGTGTATGTCGGGTTGCAGTCTCAGATGACAATATTTTAGGGTTCCAGTTCGAAAAAGAAAATGACAGTCAGTCTCCAGGTGCTGTCCAGTGTGGCAAACAAAATTCCTTCATTGCTTATCTAAAAACAAGTTCTCTCCACCTTGATCCCAACTTTTATCCAACAATACAGCAAAATATTTGCAAACTCAACCTACTTTCAGTCCATTTCACCTATTTTTGCATAATATCACAGGGCAGAATAACCAAAACAGCAATCTTAGCCAGCTTTGTTGCAATACTCCATGTAGGATAGGACTGAGCCCTTGACATTCAGTCCGTGCAGGTTTCAGGAACAAAAGCCAGTTGCACCAGACTTCGCCTGGGGTTTCCTCTTTTCGAGGTTCCCAGGGCTTTTTCCTTTTCCGGGTCATCCAAGTCTTGCCAATGGAGGCAAGCTCCCTTACCTCCTTTGGAGGTCTCTGGAACCTCACAAACAGAGCAACAGGTCCCCCTCTTCTTGGCTCAGTTCAAGTTCGACTTCCTGGAAGAATTCCAATCAAAGCTGTATGATGAAGCACGTTTCCAATTTCTTCAGTTTAGACGACAAAATTCCCAAATGAAATTATGCAAAATTAGACTCTACCATAAGTAGTAAAGATCACTACCACCATTGTTAATACTATATTGGTATCAAGGGGAGAGAAAATGCAAACATAAGTTAATCCTGCTTTTAAAAAAATGCAACAATCCTGCAGATCCTGGTTAGTCAAAACAAGAAAACCAAGTCAAAGCAAAATTAAACAAAACTTACTAAAAATCTGGTTTATCTCCCAACAGTCTGTTTAGTCCCTTGGAAATTTCTGCTATCGAAAGTTCCATCAATTGGAATCAGTTGAGATTTTCCTGAAACAAATTTCTGTCAGAAACAATTTCTGCAGATATCAGACCACTTAAGTATACAATATTGTAAGACAACAATCAAAAATTGACAATTTACATACATTTCAGGTACTGAAAGGTTTTGCAATTTTCAGAAAACCAATGTTAACATTTCCTTGTGTGCATGCCAAAGTTTTACCCTTTTTTTTTTTTCTCGGAGACAACCTCTAGAAGTTAAGACATTTAGTCACAAGGAAAAGACGTACAGACATACAACATATAGATACACAGAGCTCTTAGTCATGCCACGTGGAATATTTTATACAACTGCAGTTTCACTCATAGGCAAAACAAAAAAACAAACAAAAACAAAAACAAAAGAAAATCTCAAAGTAAAAAAACAAAAGTTAAAAATACCAAAATCAAGATTGAAGACCTTTCTGTAATAAAAATTAAATAAAAAAGAATAAAAATAATGCCAGCATCATTTCATGATCCTAGATGTTTTTACATCTCCTAAACTTTGAAAGGAAAAAGATTGGTTAGAGCATGTTTGTCATCTCAGGGTTCTTCCAAAGAGTAATTTGAGGAATATCCTGCTACAGTAGCTGGAAAAGAAAAGTTAACAATGTTCAAGTGTTTTTCTTTTTCTTAAACAGATACCTCAGGTCCTCAATGGGTTCATAAGACCAATGGGTTTCTCCTCTGGGTCAGTTTCTTCTGGGGCTTTCTTAACTCTGGAATGATGTACCCAAGGTTTTATGCCCGCGAGTTTTAAGGACGTGTGTGCACTTAGTAAAACATCACGTGGACCAGTCCATTTTTCTGACAGTTGATTTTGAGCATCTCCAGTCTGCCAAGTCTTAAGTAAGACCTGATCTCCAGGTCTGAAGGGATGCAATGGTTCATCAGGAGGCATAGAGATCCTCGAGACGGCAAAGTCGTGAATTACTGACAGAACCCCCTGGAGATGTTTCACATATTGTGTAATCCTGCTGTCTTGTTCTATTTCCGGAGTGGCTTTCAGAGCTGAGGCCTGGAAGGGGCTCCCAAGCACAATTTCAAAAGGGCTTAGTTGTAGCCCACTTCTAGGTGCCACTCTTATCCGAAAGAGGGCAAGGGATAGTACCTGGTCCCAACGCAGCTGTGTTTCTTGGCACAGTTTTGCCAAGGTTTTCTTCAAGGTGTGCTTCATTTTTTCCGTTTGTCCAGAGGATGTCCAGAGGATTGTGGTCTCCATGCAGCATGTAATCTCCAGTTGATCTGTAACACACTGCTTACTGCATGAGTAACCTCAGAGACAAACGCAGGCCCATTATCGCTTTGGATGGAGCTAGGCAATCCAGAGCGAGGGATTATTTCCTTTAGCAGCTGTTTAGCTACTTCAGAAGTTTTCTCTGTCTTGGTGGGGAATGCTGCCACCCACCCTGAGAACGTATCCACAAAAACCAGTAGGTATCTGAAATTGCTGGTGGTTCTCAGCATCTGTGTAAAATCCACCTGCCAGTCCTCAAAAGGGCACTTGCCCCGATATTGAACCCCAGTGGCTTTAGGGCATGAATCAGTCTTGGGGTTATTCCTGGCACATATTTGGCAACCCCGGGTGATCCATTGTGCTATTTCATGTAAATGTGGGCTCCTCAAAAATGGGCGCACTGTCTCTAATAGGGCATCTCTCCCATAGTGGGATCCTTCGTGTAAATGTTTTAACACCGGATATACCAAGGCCTCTGGGAGCAGTATCATCCCATGGGAGTTTACTCTCCAAGTAGAGCTGGGGCCAACCTCAGTAAGTCCCCATTTACGAGCTCTCTCCTCATCCTGCTCAGTGTATTCCGGGACATAACGAGTCAAGCCCACGAGAGGGATGAGTGCACCCCGGAGAGCGGAACGGGCAGTGGCCTTAGCCACTCGGTCAGCTGCCCTGTTGCCTTTTGCCATATCAGACCCACCTTTTTGGTGGCCGGGACAATGCATCATGGCCATAGCTGATGGTAAAGCTACTGCCTTTAGCAAGGCCAGAATTTCTAAAGGGTGTCTGACATCTTTGTTACTGGCGGTAAGGAGTCCTCGCTCCTTCTAAATGGCCCCCCGCATGTGGAGGATCATGAAAGAGTACTTTGGGTCAGTAAATATATTGACTCTCTTACCCTTAGAGCGTTCCAGGGCGCGGGTCAGGGCTATTAATTCAGCTTTCTGTGCTGACGTACCTCATGGAAGAGCCCTGGCTTCTATGGTCTCCTGTAGCGTCACCACGGCATATCCTGCACATCGACGGCCATGCTCCATGAAGCTGCTTCCATCTGTAAACAACTCCCACTCTGGATCTGGCAGAGGCTGGTCAGTCAGATCTGGTCGGCTAGCATGCACTGAGTCAATCGTTTCTAGACAGTTGTGGATTAAGCTCACATCCTCAGGTTCGTCTACATTGCTCGGGAGCAGTGTAGCAGGATTCAAAGAATTAGATACCTTCAGTCTTACATTAGGATTGTCCAACAGAGCTGCTTGGCACTTTCCCATTCGCCCAGCAGTCAGCCAAAGTCCACCTTTCTGTTCTAGCACTGTTAAAACCTGATGTGGCGCAAAAACAGTGATGGGCTGACCCAACGTAAAATTTTCCGCCTCATGTAGAAGGTCGCAAGTGGCAGCTACAGCACGCAAATATGGAGGCCATCCCTGAGTGGTGTGGTCCAATTGTTTGGACAGATATGCAATGGGCTGCATTTCTGGCCCTAACAATTGGATTAGCACTCCCAGGCCAACTCCTGTCTCTCATGCACATAGCGTCTGAATGGCTTTCTAAGATCTGGTAGCCCTAATGCTGGTGCTGAGATCAACTTTTCTTTAATTCCATCAAAGGCTCTCTGACATGCCTGAGTCCAGGACAAAGGCTCTGAGTCAAGGCCTTTAAGAGCATCATATAAGGGTTTCGCTATTAATCCAAAATTTGGAATCCAAATCCCGTAAAACCCAGCCATTCCCAAAAATCCACGCAGCTGCCTTCGGTTGCTGGGAACTTTAAGAGCTGAAGTTACCTGTTTCCTTTCTGTCATTAAGCTCCATTTGCCTTTCTTAATCTCAAACCCCAAATATGTCACCATTTGTTTACATATTTGTGCCTTTTGAGGCGACACCTTATAACCACAATCTGCTAGGTGGTTCAGTACTACTATGGTATTTTCCAGACAAGATTCGTAGTCTGGACTTGCAATTAATAAATCATCTACATATTGCAATAAGATGCCCTGGTTTAATTGAACCTTCCTGAGATCCCTGGCTAGTATTTCCCCAAAAATAGTAGGGGAGTTCTTAAACCCCTGCGGAAGCACAGTCCAGCAATATTGGAGAGTGCTTTTGGA